>CAUYPO010108447.1:0-21773 GCA_963574435.1 Cheirogaleus major
AAAAAAAAAAATTAAAAATAAAAAAAATAAAAATTTGTAGGATTTATATTACCTGGTTTCAAGACTTATAAAGCTATAATAAACAAGTCAGGATAATACTGACAAAGCTAGACAAATAGGTCAATGGAACAGAATCCAAAGACTAGAAATAAACCCACATAAATATCAACAACTGATGTTTTACAAAATTGCAAAAGCAACTCAGTAGAAAGGGATAGTTTGTGTGTGTGTTTTTTTTTTCTCTAGCACAAGAAAGGGGTAGTTTTTTAAACAAATGATGCTGGAACAATTGAATATCCATGTGGGGAAAAAAATGAAGTCTGATCCCTACCTCACACTATCTACAAAATTTAATTCAAAATGGATCACAGACATAAATGTAAAATCTAAAATTATAAAACTTCTCGAAGATGCAGGAAACCTTGGTAACTTTTGAGTTACAAATATTTCTTAGATACCACACTAAAACCATGACGGATAAAAGAAACAATTGATACATTGAATTTTATCAAAATGAAAAACTGCTTTTCGAAGGACACAGTCAAGAGAATGAATAGATAAGCTATATACTGGGAGATAATATTTGCAATCAAATATCTGATAAAAAGAATACATAACTCTCAAAGCTTGATAATAGGAAAGCAAACAATAAAGAAATGGACAAAATTTTAGACAGTCACGTCACCAAGAAAATGTGTTGCAATAAGCCCATAAAGAGATGCTCAACATCATTAGGGAAATGCAAATTAAAACCACAATGAGATATACTCTACACCTGTTAGAATGGCTAAAGTAAAAATAAAACAAAACAAAAAAACAAGGACCCTACCAAGTGTTCGCAAGGATATAGAAGAACTGAAACTCTCTGATACACTGCTGGTGAGAAAGTAAAATGGTAGAACCACATTAAAAACAGTTGGGCAGTTTTTCTAAAACAAATTACATATTTATGTACCATAAGATCCAGAGCCAATCTACTCCTAGATATTTACTCAAGGGAAAAGAAAATATACACCCACACACAGACTTTTACACAAATATAGATAGCAGCTTTATTTGTAATAACCCCAAACTGGAAACAACCCAAATGGCCTTCAATAAGTGAATTTTGATATATGTAATATATCCATAAAACGGAATATTACTCAGTAAAAAAAGAAATAAACTACTGATACACACTGTAACATGGATGAATTTCAAAATAATTATGCTGAGTAAAAGAAGCTAGATAGAAAATAATATATATTATTTATTCTATTTATATAATAAAATTCTAGAAAATTCAAATCAATCCATAGTGACAAAAAGCAAATCAGTAGTCACCTGAAGTGTACAAGGAAAGACAGGAGGGAGGGATTATAAAGGGGAACAGGGGAACATTTGGGGGTGATGGACATGTTCTCTATCTTGTTATGTTGGTTTCATGGACATATACAAATGTCAAAAGGTATCAAATTGTATACATTATTTATGTGGAGTTTATCCTGTGTCAGTTACACCTGTTTAAAGCTATAGAAAAGAAATGAAAAGATGCTATCCCTGACAATGTTGAACCACATATTAAATGGACTAGGTGTCTATCTCCAAATCTTTTGATTATGAAAAAAAATTCTAAATAAGCCATAGTAAGTTTTTCTGTTCCTTGCAGCTGGAAGCATAACTTACTGCTACATCTACCCAATATCTTGGCTTACATAATAAAAATCACATAGCATTGAAGCTTGAAGAGACCTTGGGGATCAGCCACTCAAAGCCTCTCCTGCCTGCTTCCCCTCCCTTTATTTTACAGATGTGGAAACAGAGCCCAGAAAAGTGGAGAGATTTGGCCAGGCTTAGGCGGCAGATCTGTTAGGAGATGCAGAATGAGAACTGCAGTGACCTGACTCCCAGAGCTGGGCTCTTTCTAGTGTGCTATACTGTAGTCTGCCTTTTAAATTTTTACTTTTTAAATTTTATTTCTTTAAAACAACAAAGAGGAAAAATTCAGAGTGGAATTTAATGCTTACAAGTGAAACTACCTAGAGGAACTGTTGTATGTTTTATAAATGAGGTAACAGAGCCTTGGGGTGCAGATGAGAACAGGATATTTTCTCTTAGAGTCACAAAGCCAACATTAAACACTGATCTCTTGAGGCAAGTAAAGGAAAATGACACTACTTGCCCTAAATGATTCTCCAATAGATGACTTACTTCCTGTAGGCAACATCTGCCTTTGTTAAGTACTCGTGTGTGTGTGTGCTTGGAATAGCAACCCTGAAGTTTCTAAGGGTATTATTCACATTTTAAAAGTGAAGTGTAAAAATTCAGTCATTTTGTGTTAGTTGACATTTTTTAAATGGCATGTCTTTTTTTAATATCTGGAAACTAAATTTGGGCTTACTCATGAAGAGCTGAAAGGTTGTCTTATTCCTTAACTGTTCCCATCTTTGAGCAAAGACCAAACAATGAAAATTCCAGCTGAGATAAAATAACAAATTTAATATCACCAAGTCATGGGTAACTGAAACCTTACTGGTTCCGCATGCTATTAATAGCCAATGTGTCAAACAAAAGTCAGGAACTGCTAAAGAAAACATTATTCAATGATTCTTCTTAAAGCACAGTAAGGAAGATTTCATTTAGGACCATGGCTATAGGTACAGGGACCTCTGCAACAGGGTCTTGGAGTAGCGGAGAAAGATCAGGTTCAACTCTGAATGAAGCATGAGCAAATAGAAATTTATTGCAAAGGAGGAGGATGGGGATTAGTGGATGAAAAATAACTCAAAGAAGTCAGGAGTAAAGGGGATTCTTGCTGAAGACAAGTCAGTGTGATCACACATCAGGGGTGATCAGATATCAAGGAAGGGGTGTTCTTGCTAAACTGACTTAGCAAGGTTCTTTACTAAAACTGGACTTTACAAGGAGATTCCAGCACAAGGAAGTCCCTTCTGCTCTAACCCTTCCAAAAAAAATAACCTGAAGTCCTTTGTTGCCATCTCACCTAGAAGAAGGTTCAGAAGTCTGACTAAAGTTTGGCCAAGCAAAGAATCTTTGTCAGAATATAGTTGTCAACCTAAAGAAAGATACTGAGGCAATTTCATACAGAGAGTTTATTTGGGCCAAGGTTGCGGACTGCAGATGGGGAAACACTTCCAAGTTGCCTTGGAGAGTGGTGCTCTGGAGAACAAGAAAGAGGCTCAAGTTTATAAAGAAAAAGGACAAATCAAGAGAAGAGGCAATTATAAAAGTTGTTTTTCAGTAATTCTAATTGGCTTACAGTGTTAAAAGAAAATCTTTAGACAAATTAAATTTAACAGAGTTTAACTGAGTTAAGAATGATTCAAGAATTTGCCAGCCCCCGAAACCAGAATAATTTCAGAGAGACTTCTTCCTGCCACGTGGTCAGAGAGGATTTATGGACAGAACAAGGAAATGATGTACAGAAAATGGAAACGAGGGATGGAAACAGCTGGATTAGTTGCAGCTTGGTGCTTTGCCTCATTTAAACAGTTGGCCACCTTTGAATGGCCAAGGAGGCAGTCCCTGAGACAGAGAAAACTGCAGTGCATGCTTTCCAGAGCTCAAATGCTCCCTGTTAGGGGCTACGAAGTGACTCTGTCACCAGCAGTGGCACAAGCCCTGTGCCTGGCTTTGCAAATGAAATCCCCTCCCACCAGCTGAGCAGCTTCTGTGCTTGGGCTCACGTATAGTGAATGAGACCCCTACTCCCTCTCTGCACACCACTGCAGACACAACTGCTGCTGCTGCTGGAGGAGGCTGGGGTGGGTGATCCAGAGGGCTGCCTGTCTGGGCCTATGAGTGGCAACTACAACCCCACTGGTGGTGTGGCTTCCAGCACTGGGCTTGTGCAAAGGGCAAGGCCCTTCCCTGCCTCTGGCCACACTGCAGCGTTGCTGCTGTAGAGAGCAGGAGAGCCTGTGAGCTGTGTGTTTGGGGTTGTGATGGCTGCTGAGGAGGTGTAAGAGTAAGACACCAGGCTGGCATCTCCTTTAGCCCTGGGCTACCTTGCAGACTAGAAGTCAACTGCAGTAGCTAACTGAATATCCTGAATGCTGCCACAGTCAGGACGAGGGAATGAGCCCAGCTGGGACTGGGGCATGAGAGGGAAGTAGGTCCCACTCCTGCCTGTCAAGGCTGTGGCACCATGACCGCCCCTCCCTCTCTGTGCTGTGACCTCAACACAGCAGTGATAGCCCATTACTCAGGTAATTAGCAAGGGGCCTGAGGACTCCCTGCCACCCCATCAGGGCTGGTGCTCGCACTTGCCATTGTGGGGCTTGAGTGCAGTCTTGCCCAGTCCAGCTCCACCTAGCTTTATCTCTCCCTCTGAGACAGAATACAGGATCCAGGCCTTTGGGGGTTCCATGGCCCAGCCTGCCACCTGAGACACCAGAGCACTTCTCCTGGGGAACAGAGGTTGGGCATAAATCCTATTGCCATCACCACAGATGGCTCTTTACCTGCAAGCACCACCTACTGGCCTAGAGAATGCCCCACACAGCCCAATACACCCACTAACACAAGAGCACAGTGGTCAGGAATGATAAGAGCTCCTCATGTTATTGATACCCCCATGGCCCATGCCATCCTGGCTTCCCAGGAGGTCATAAGCCTGCTCACCAGCTCAGTATACCACTTCTACAACTGGCACTCAAGAAAGCCACCACACTAAGACTTATTTATAGTCAAGGAAGTCATATAGAATCTCTGCCACTGCACACACCCAGAAACAAAGCCAAATGGCCCTGCCGACCAACAACATCATCACAACTTCAAGAAAATAAAGAAGTACCCCCTAATGAAAGTAAATTAAAAATAAGAAGTGATTGTTTCTCCAGATGTGCAGAAATAAATGTAAAAATATAGGAAGCATGAAAACAAAAGGCATTATGATACCCTCAAAGGAATATAATAATTCTCCAGTAAAAGATCCTAACCAAAAAGAAATCCCCAAAATGCCAGAAAAATAATTCAAATTTTGATTTTAAAGAACCTCAATGAAATGCAAAAGAAATATGAAAACCAATACAAAGAAATCAGAAAATCAATTCAGGTTATTAAGAAATTTACCAAGAAGATAGGTATCTTAAAAAACAACAACAACAACAAAAAACCCAAATTCTGGAACTGAAAAACTCACTGAAGGAATTACAAAATCTGTTTGAAAGCTTAAATGGTAGACTAGACCAAACTGAAGAAAAAAATCTCAGAACTTGAAGACAGGTCTTTTGAAATAATTCAGTCACAGAAAAATAAAATAAATAAATACAAAGAATGAAAAAAGCCTTTGAGATGTATGGGACTACAAAAAGTGATCTAACCTACAAATCATTAGCATTCCTGGGGGATGGGGGAGAAAAATTTAACAGTGTACAAAATCCACTTATGGAAATAATTGATGAAAATTTCCTAAGCCTAGCAAGAGATTTAGATATCTAGATATAGGAGGCCCACTGATTGGCAGGAAAACACACTGCAAAAAGAACTTCACCATGGCATATTATCATCAAACTGTCTAAAGTCAATGTGAAGGAAAGAACTTTAAAATCATCAAGAAAAAAGCTTTTAGTCACCTATTAGGGAAACTCCATCAGGCTAACAGCAAAATTCTCAGCAGAAACCTTACAAGTCAGAAGAGAGTGGGATGGCATTTTCTAAGTGCTAAAAGGAAAAAACTGCCAGTCAAAAATTTCATATCCAGCTAAATTAAGCTTCATATAAAAGGAGAAATAAAGGCAAACACACACTGAGGGAATTTGTCACCACTAGAGCAGCCCTACAAGAAATGCTCAAAAGAGTCATAAACAAGGAAATGAAAGGTTAATATTCACCACTATAAAACCATATAAAAATATAAAACTCACAAATCTTTTTAAAAAAATCACACAAAGGGAAAAGAGGAAGAAATCAAATGCTATGCTAACACAACAGAACTCCACCATACCACAAAGACAGAGAAAAAGAAAGAAACAAAGAATTTATAAAATGACTATAAAACAATTAACAATATGACAGGAACAAAACCTCTCATATCAGTATTAACCTTAAATGGAAATGGATTAAATGTTCCATTTAAAATGTACATTTGTGGAATGAATAATAAAATGTGATGCAACTATATGCTGCTTACAAGAAATTCACCTTAGCTGTAAAAACACATACATGCTGAAGGTCAAGGAGGGGAAAATATATTCTATGCAAATGGAAACCAAAAGTGAGCAGAAGTAGTTATACTTATATCATATAAACAAACTCTAAATCAAAAACAGTAAAAAAAGAAAAAGACAAAGAACATCATTGTATAATGATAAAGGGACCAATTCAACAAGAACATATAACAATCCTAAATATATATGCACCCAGCACTAGAGCACCCAGATTCATAAAGCAAATATTACTAGACCCAAAGAAAAAGATAGACAACAATACAGTAATAATGGGGACCTCAACACCCCAGTGACAGCACTAGACAGATCATTGAGACAGAAAATCAACAAAGAAACACTGGACTTAAATTGGACTTTAGACAAAATGGATCTAAGAAGCATTTACAGAACATTCTACCCAATGATCTCAGAATCTATATTTTTCTCATTGGCACATAGAATATCCTCCAAGATAGACCATATGGTAGGCCACAAAACAAGTCTTGATAAATTTAAAAAATTTAAATCATATTGAGTATCATCTTGGACCACAGTAGAATAAAACTAGAAATAAATTTCAAGAGAAATTCTAGAAACTATACAAGTACATGGAAATTAAACAACATGCTCCTGAATGAGCTTTGGGTTAACGATGAAATTAAGATGGAAATTGAAAACTTTTTTGAAAGGAATGAAAATAGAGACATTTCAAAAATATAACATCACAAATTAACAACCTAACATCACACCTCAAGTAACTAGAAAATCAAGAACAAACCAAACCCAAAGCTAGCAGAAGAAAAGTAATAATGATGATCAAATCAGAACTAAATGAATTTTTTTTTTTTTTTGAGACAGAGTCTCCCTCTATTGCCCAGGCAAGAGTGCCGTGGCGTCAGCCTAGCTCACAGTAACCTCAAACTCCTGGGCTCAAGCAATCCTTCTGCCCCAGCCTTCCGAGTAGCTGGGACTACAGGCATGCGCCACCATGCCAGGCTAATTTTTCTCTATATATGTTTTTAGCTGGCCAATTAATTTCCTTCTATTTATAGTAGAGACGGGGTCTTGCTCTTGCTCAGGCTGGTTTTGAACTCCTGAGCTCAAACAATCTGCCCGCCTTGGCCTCCCAGAGTGCTAGGATTACAGGCGTGAGCCACTGGACCTGGCCTCTCTGCTAAATTTCTGAATTGCTTTTCTGTGTTATCTTGGAGATAATTGAGTTCCCTTAAAACTACTATTTTGAATTCTTGACCAGAAGGCTCACAAATCACTGTCTCTTTAGAGTCAGTCACTAGATTTTGCTTTGTCCTTTTGGGGAAGTCATGGTTCCCTGTTTGTTGTTGTTTCTTGTGGGTTTATGACTATGTTTCTGCACTGAAGGATCAGCTATTTGTTCCATTTTTCTTTGTCTGGCTTATATTGGTTTTATTAAATATATTTGCTCAGTGAATCTTTACTGCTAGATTGCTGCCTCCGTTTCAGCTCTTGGTGATACCGTGAGCCCAGGTTCACCTCAGCTCTAGTAGGTGGTTGGAGGACTGTCTTTCCTGAACTGAGGAAGTCCCAAAGGTATTATCTCAGCAGTATGGAAGATGGCTAGGGGTTCATGCCCAGGGTACCTGGGGAACATACCTCCTACAGCGTGGTGCTGCTGAACAGCTACTCTGATTTGGTGTCTGCTTTGGCTGAACTGCAGAGCAGAGTTTTCAGGGTTGGGGATGGTAGTGTCACCTCCCCACTTTGTCTCTGCCTGTCCTCAGGGATATTTCTCCCTTCAGGCTGTCATGATTCTTCTTGTAGGTTAAGACAAGAGCAGATCTCCTGCCAGGGAACCCAAGAAGGTAGGGAAGCTGGTCAACCATCTCAATTTCACTTTTTCTAGTGTAGAAACTGTGACTTCAGGGGAGATTTTCCAAGCACTTGGTACTGGGCAGAATGTGGGGGAGAGGCATTGCAGATGTGGAAGTTTGATTCTTCTACTGTCTGCTCAGAGTTTTTCCACTTATCTGTGGCCCTGGGAACTGTCTCATCATTATACTTGAGCTCTGGGTTGTTGCTGTTGAAAATCTATGCGTTCTTTATTTGTTTTTGGTTTTCTGTTGGGGGAGAGAAGCCAGCTTGCCTCTATACCACCAAAAATGGAACCAGAAGGGAGATAAGTTTTGTGTTTTTGTTTTTTTTTTGAGACAGGGTCTCAGTACGTTGCTGAGGCTATTCACAGGCACAATCATTGTGCACTACAGCCTCGAACTCCTGGCCTCAAGTGATCCTCCTGCCTCAGCCTCCTGAATGGCTGGGACTATAGGCATGTATCACTGCAACTGGCTGTAGCCCATCTCTGTTGCAACTACTCAACTCTGCTGTTACCCAGCAGGCAAAGATGATATATAAACGAATAGGGGTGGCTGTGTTCCAATGGAACTCCACCTGGAGACCATGCAGGCTAGAGCTGAGTGCAGGCGGCCAGATTCTCTCCCCTGGACAGTCTAAAGATGGACAAATTCTTATTCTCAGACTCTTGTTTCTTCATTCAACAATCTCTTATAATGCCTTTAAACTCCAAGATGGGAAAAATTTACCTTATTTTAATTCTAAATGATAACATCTGGCTTAGGTAAAAGAAAACACTTTAAAGTTCATAGTTAATCAGCCTCCAAATTATAGACATATACCGATACAGAATATGTTATTTGAGGGAAGTTTTCATAAAGGCAATGGGCATACAAATGATGAAGATAAAGTTTTGTGTCTTTTCAGAGATTAGAAATTTTTCTCTCGTTCCTCCTTCCCTGCTTTTTCTTCCTTGCTTTCTTGTCACCTTCTTAAGCCTCTGTGTTTCTGGTTACCACTGTTATACTTTGTCTTTACCCTAAATGGTATGCAGATCTTTTTGAGCTCCATTATTACAAGCACCTGATGATATCCAACTTTCCTTTGAAGTGTTTCTGACCATTGGGAGAAGAAGGCTGCCAGTATCAAGTGTGCACTTGTGCTGAGCTGGGAGCTACAACTGGTGCCCTGCTCTAGCAGAGATAAATAATGCAGACTCCATCTGTAGGGAAAACTCCTGTCCATGCTGAAGTGTGTTGTGCCAGCACTTGCTAAAATGCTTCCCGGACTGTGCTTCAACCCTGTAAGAGGTCATATGCTGTTTCTATAATACTTGACAAATTAAAGTACTTTCCCTGTCCCCTCAGTGTCACAGAGCCCAAAACCCAATGTGGGCAAATTTTCAGAGAAATAGCATATGGCCAGATAATTCAGGAAAGGTAATTGCTCATTTTTCCTAATCCCCAGGAGTCTCCAGTATTGATTCCACAAACCTGCTTGCCTGGGATTTTATCCTGGGATTACCCAGGATATGTTTTTGAACCACTTACTCCTTTTTAGACATTCATGTCATATTGCTCCAGAGGACTGGCTTCTCACAGATCTCTGGCCCTAATAAGGGCTACAAATTCGAAAGGGATTCAGACCACTCACATGTTCATTAATGGGCCAAGTGCTCTGGACAAATGAAGTTTATTCATTTAAAAAAATATGTTTTATATTAATATCTACTATGTACCAGGCATTGTTCTAAGTGGTAGGAACCCCGCGGTTAACAAAATACAAATCCATGCCTTGCTGTAATGAAGCTTATGTTATATGGGGTGGGGAATGGGGAATGACACAAAATAAATATACAATGAGTCAGGTGATGAGAGCTATGAAGGAAAATAAAGTAGGACAAAGAGGGTAGAGACTGTTAAAGGTGGGAGGGGTTTCTGGATAGTTAGGGTGCTCAGGGAAGGCTTCTAAGCGGCAGTGATATTTGAGCTGAGACTGAAATGTAGTGAGAAAGGAAGCAGGTGGCTACAGGGGGAAACATGTCCTGGGCAGAGGAAATAGGGACCACAAAGACCCTAAGGGCTGATTTGTCTCAATTGTACCCACAGGATTTTAATTTATGGTGACTGAGTGACAAACTGGAGAGGTTAATGCTATTGAAAGAAGAATTCATTACTTTCAGTTTCTGGAGAAGGGGGCACGCCAGGCCACCCTGGGTCACATGGGGAAGCACTAGGTCTATTCAGGAGGCAGAAGCGGGAGGGAGCCAGGGGAGAGCATGGCCCAGAGCCTTTATTAGGGCTTCTGCTAGAAAGGCAGGGCAGGGGACATGGCTTAGGACTGGCTAATTTGGATAATTTCAGCAGACTTTGGGGCTGTCTTTAGTTGTCTGGCCCTGGGAGACTTAGGGCAGGGGAAATATTGGCTCTCTTTGTGTGATTTAGATGAGAAGATGGTTCAAAGTATGGGGTCTGGATCACAGGGGAAATGGAAATAACTTTGGCCATTAGTTTGGCTCTATAATTAACAGACACCACATAGGCAAATACACAACCTAAGAGAACACAGAACATGATTGTTCAGGGCCTTGCAGATCATGTTAAAATTCCTACTGTGTGTAAGTTGTGTACACCTGGGAAGGGGAGGAACCCTCTGCTCACCACAAAGCAGGCCACCAGCTGAGCGCCAACCACATGTACTCAGTTTTTGTTTGTTAAGATTCCTACCTACTTCCTGATTTCTTTTTTGCTTTATCTCTGTGGTAATTTGTACAGCTAATTATAAGCTTTATCTAATTCTGGTGTAATTTAACGTGTTTGGCCTTTCCATTTATATATTTGTTACTGTTCCAAGAAAAATAATAGTAGGACTTGCACCAATGGACTTTCTAGAAAAAGATGTATGCTGCCCAGGATGGCAGGAAGAGCCTATTCATTTTGCATTGTCATTAAATTTCATTTGATGGAAAGATGTTTCAGGAGATTGCTGCTTAATCATGTACAAGGACAATTTAAGGTACATTCTGTGAACATATAGATGCTTTTGTAAAAATTGAAGAGGCTATCTCACAGCCTGGTTGACTGTCTTTTGTGTTCACTTGTTTTTACCACAATTGAAAACCATAGCAATTAGTCAAATGCAAGGAACTGAAACAGCAAGAACTAATGTTTGAATCTTACAAAGTGAAAATTTTGCTTTCCACTTGCTGCATTCTATCTTATTTGATCTAGTGCGAGATAAAATGGGAAAATAAACAATATTTTCCAAGAGCTGCCTCAGTTCAGACACGGAAGTGTTAGTTGTAAATATATCGGGTTTCGGCGTGAAAATGTCAGCGTGCTCATGTCCGAAGAATGAGCCGACGCCAAAGTTAGGCAAGCACGAAAATGAGGTTTATTGAGGAGAGAAAGATAGGGTTACAGGGCAAGAGCAAGATACAGGTTTGTAGAGCATGATACATACACCACGGATGACGATCAGACTCATTGTCGTAGCAAAGGGAGAGCAAAAGGAAGGGGCAAAAAAAGGGACTGCTTATGGTCTGCATATTGATTTATAGTGCCTGGATTGGGACCTCCCTTGTGGTTCAGAGGTCACCATGGAACCACTTTGATTGGACAGTTGGGAGTCACATGACCTGAGCCTTACTATGCATGCAGATATCCCACGAGCCTCTCTGAAAGCCCATTTCGGGAATGAGAGGGGGATGAATCACAGCAGCACTCACTTTTGTCCCTAGGAGACCTGGAATCTCTCATTATCTACCTAACCGATTCAGTTGCAGAAAACTCAGAATTTCATTCATTCAGCAAATATTTGTTTATTGGGAATTTGCTGTGCACCTGGCATGCACAGGACGTAGTGCTGAATGGAACAAACTTGGTCCCTGCCCTCATGAAACTTGAGTCTAGTGGGGGCAACTGACATTTAAAGAAACAAAACACCTAACCACATATATAATTACAAATTGTGATAAGTGCCATAAAGGAAAAGCAATGAGGGAAATATAATTTAGACCATGGAAGAGCTATCTAAGGAAGCCTCTTTGAAGACATACCAGTATTATATGAACTGGGACTTAAAAGATAGAAATTTCCAGTTATCTATTGTTGCATAATAAACCTTCCCAAACTTAAGTGGCATAAAACAATACCATTTTATTGTGCTAAGAAATGCTACAGGTCACAGATTCAAATGGGGCCTGGTGGGAATATCTCTGTTCCACAGTGTTTGGGTCTCAGCCAGGAAGCCTTGAATGTCTGTGGGTAGCTCAAACAGCTCAGTGCTGAATCATCTCCAGGCTTCCTCACTCCTGTTTCTGGGGTTCCAGGGGCCTAAGTAGTGACTCCAAAATAGTATGTCGAAGTCCTCACCCCCAATACCTGTGAATGTGAAATCCTTATTTGGAAAAAGGTCTTTGCAGATGTAATCAAGTTAACTTTCTCAAGATGAGAGCACCCTGGATTTATGGTGGGCCCTAAATCCAATAATGTGTTCTTATAAGAGAAAAGAGAGATACTTGAGAGGAGGAGAAACAGGAGGGAGAAGACAATATAAAGACAGGGGCAGAGGTTGAAGTGCTATGTCTACAAGCTGAAGGAGCTCAGGGGAGGCCCGGGTCAGACCACACAGGGTCTTTCTGATCATTTTAAGGAACTTATATTTTATTCTAAGTGAAATAGAATTTGCCTAATATGTTGTTTGATATTTCAAATATTTCTGAGAGGCCTAAGAAGAAAACAACTTTACTGTGGTTAGTATATTTGTTAGTAAAAGGTTCTGCTGCACGAGACAGAAATCCAAGAAAAAAATCAAGGCTTAATCAAGTTACATGCGATTTCTCTCTCACATTACTGAGATGTAGGCTGGGGTGGTGACTCTAATCACAGGAACCCAGGCTCTTGGTAGAGGCTTTGACCTCGTTTACTCACAGTGTCTGCTTTGGCCTAGCCATTGCATCTGCATTCCAGCCAGTACAGAATAGGGGAGAAGGAGAGCTGCTGCCCTTTATAGCCAGGATGAGCTCATCTTGAGATCCTTAATTTAATTGTATCTGCAATGACCCTTTCTACAAATAGGGTCACATTTACAGTTACCAGGGGTTAGGACTTGGACACCCCTCATTTTAAGAACACTTCTCAGAAAGTTGCACATAAAACTTCTACATGCCATTGGCCAGTGCTTCATCACATGACCACGCCGACTTGCAAGTGAGGCTAGGACATGTAATCTTTATTCTGGGAAGCATGCACTCAGCTTAAAAGGAGAGTTCATTACAGTGGAAGGAGAGACGAGATATGAGGGGTAGTAGCCAGCAGTCTCTGATATTTGCACATCTGCATTTCCCACTAGACCACGAGTTCCTGGAGGAGAAGGAGGCAGTCTTATTCATCTTCAATTCCCAGCACCTAGCATGTGCCTAGCATATAATATTAATAACTCGCCGTCACTGATTGTGTGCTGAATTGCATGCTTGCTCAGTTTTAAGATTGCTTTTGAATCCCAACATCTTTTACAGAAAAATTTATTTCTCAGAAACCACACCTTTTTCCCCCTCCCTCTGCTGGAAGCACAAAGGGATTTTTCTCTAGTCTTCACTCTGGGAAATAGGTGAGGGACAAAACAAAAGCATGGGGGTTCCCCTAGACCTGGAACATAGGGACTTTTTAACTCAAGACCTCCCACACTGAGCCTCCAGCAGTTTGCCAATTTCGGGGTACACGTTCCTACCTGTATTGCTCCAGATGTGGCTTCTGCCCCTGGTACGATGTCATTCTCGGTACTTGCCTGTCCCTCCAATTCGCAGAGTGCAGTTTTCCTGGTGAGTTTAATTTTCTGCTCTAAGGAAAGTTGTTGGTTTTCAGTTGGTTCAGCTTTTTTCTTGTTGAGAAGATGCTTTAGGAAGCGAGTAGCCAGGGAAGCAAGAAAAGGGAGAGCGGAGGGGAGGGCGGCGACGAGCCAGCGGCAGGGCGCACTTCCACTTTCCCACGGCCATGCCACACCTTCCCTCCGCCAGGGATTCAGCCACTGGCCACCAAATGAATTTCTGCTGCTGCTTCAGCCTCCAAGGTGGCAGCTTTCTCTGATTGTTCATTAAAATCCCCTGGGGAGCTCCTATAATTCCCTGCACCTAGGCCTACCCTAATTAAAATCACCCTAGGGACTTCTAACCGTGCAGCTGCTATTGAGAACCAGTGATCAAGAGTCCTGCTATGCGAAGTGGGCAGGGTCCACGGACCGCAGCATTGGCGCCACCTGAGAGCTTGTCAGAAAGGCAGCACCTCAGGCCCTGTCCCAGAACTACCCAATCAGAATGTGCATTTTAAAAGACCCACAGGTAAAATCTCTATGCACATTAAAGCTTAGGAAGCACTGAGGAGACAACCTTCCTATATCCCCAATTATGTTTGTCCTCAGGAAGCAGATGGCTCCCTGGGAAGTGGTATGGAGCCTGCGTCCTGTTGACCACGTCATCTCAGTAGAAATCTACAGAGGCCAGCATAGACATGCGCCTGCTGTGATTCCCCCGGGGCACTAAGCCTTAAGTGGAGAGAATCGGATTTTCTGGCAGGGGAAGGGGATTGAGCCCTTTAGTCTGAAATGCCAATACTGGGTTCATTAGTCTGGACCGACCGGAGTAAAAAATGCTATAGCTGGAGTTAGCTTGCAGGCTGAGGTTTGAAGCAGGTAAAAAAGACTCAAGTGGAAAATCAGACAAAGCATGAGTCAAAGAGGGATGAGCATAGGAAGTAAGGAAGCAAGAGGAGGAAGATCAGAGGTCAAGCCAGGTCAGGGAGGAGCACCATAGTGAGGGCTGGGGATGCTGAGGTTAGTGCTGAGAGAGGGAGGGAGGGAGAGAGAGAGAGAGAGCGAGCGCAATGGGTGGTCCTAAACAGCGACTTCCCCTGAGTAACATGGATGCACTTCTGCAGCCCTGGCTTATGTTGATGTCTGTAAGCTCTGGTTGCTTCCTTACTTGCAAGATCTCAGTAGTTTGTTGCTATGGATGAATGTTTGTGTCCTCTCCCAAATTCATGTGTTGAAATCCTAACCCCCAATGTGATGGTAATAGGAGATAGGGCCTTTGGGAGGTAAATTAGGTCATAAGGGTGGAGTCCCCATGATTGGGATTAGTGCCCTTATAAAAAGAGACACAAGAGCTGGCTGTTAATCTCTGCTCCCAGACATGTGAGGATACAAGGAGAAGAATGCTGTCTGCAAACCAGGAAAAGAGCCCTCACTAGACACTGGATCTGCCGACACCTTGATCATAGACTTCCCAGCTTCCAGAACTGTGGGGAATAAATGTGTAAGCCATCTGTCTGTGGTATATTTGTTATAGCACCCTGAAGTGTCTGAGACATTTGTGGAATGAAATATTAATAAGAATTTGTCTGGTATGTTATCACTCGCCAGGACGAGAGCATAAAGCATGTGTAGAGCATAGTGGCTAAGAGCTTGGACTTCGGAGCCACATGCCCTGACTTCTAATCTCAGCTCTGCCACTTAATAACTGGTGACCTTAGGCATATCAGCCAATCTCCCTGGGGCCCTTCCTCATCTACAAAATAAGCATAATAATTGGCAACCACTTCATAAGGATAAATGCAGGAAACATGTGAAGCAAAGAGCACAATGCCTGGCACTGTGAGATTATATAATGTTAATAGAAGTATATTGAATAATATAAGGAGCTGAGTACCTGACCACTTGACCTATTAAAAACAGCAATTTCATATGGTTTAATCTATTGTTAACAAGTGAAATAATGTGATGTCTAGGATTCTTTTAAAATATTTCTGGGGGGAAAGGGGGTGGAGGGATAGACAGACTAAACAGGATTGTCAAAATATTGATCATGGTGAGGCTGAGTGATGAGAATGTGGGAGTTCATCACACCGTTCTCTCTACTTTTGTGTTTGCTTGAAACTTTCCTTAAGTTTTGTCTGGCATGCAATTATGCTATGACTACAAGGTAGTTTATATGACTACAAGTAAAGAGAAACCCAATTCAATCTTACTTAAACACACAAGGACAGATTTAATTGTGCTGTGAAATGATCTTATTTGCACTAGCTATTAGATTACAAGCAGTCTTTGATTACAAATCATGTCCTTTTCCTTACCAGTTAATTATTTGTTTCCCCAGTTTTTATTTTAAAGTTTAAAGAGCATCATGGAAAAAAAGAATCATCAGTCCTTATTTCTTCCTTCTTTCCCTTCCTCGGAGGCAACTAGTTTCTACTCTCTGAACTGGTTCTTTTGGTTTTACTTCCAGAAATCTGAGTGACATCTTTCTCTTGCCCTACTTGGTTTTTTAGTTGTAGGCACTGTCTGTTGATTCCCATCACTGAGATGATATTGATGCCTTTCACACCCACCCACGCTCCCCACCCCACATATTTATCCTTTCTAGCCCCCCAAGTTCTCCATAAATTATATCAGTATCGTGTTGATTAGATCAACATTTACCATTTACACGATTATGGCTATGTAAACAGTATCTGTGGCTGAGCTATAGTTGTACAACTTTTTGTTCTCCTTAGAGTTCATAATCTTTTCTCATAGAAATTTTTTCTCAGCTGGGTAGAAGCTGTCTCACCAGCACACATCCTTAATTTACAGATTTACAAATGGGTCTCAGCTTGAGACTTCACCCCCATAATTTGAGGTTAATCACACACCTCCAAAATTCATTTGTTTTTATTACATTTCATAAAATAGTTCCAAATAAGGCAGTGATGTGGTTTAAAATAATTTTAGGAGGACTTACAGTTATGGAAATGTATCAACTTAGGTCATTATTCAAAAAATGTAGGTAGCCACCTCTTCAAGAACGTACAGAAAGTATATAAGACGGAGCATAGAAAATGTTTCTGGATTTCTGACCACAGTGTCTTAGGATCTAGTGGTATGTAAGCTTATTGCAAAACTTGGTGCTTTGTAAATACTAACTTGGCCTAAGGTTTACAATGTTGAGATAATTTTCAGGAAAGAGATTCTAACTGTGGTTCTCAAAGCATGGTCCAGAACAGCATCAGCCTCACCTGGGAACTTGTTACAACTGCAGACCCCTCTCTGTCCCCTTAATGAGAAATTAAATCTGTGTTTTAACAAGCCCTCCAGGTGATTCTGATGCAGACGGGAGAGTTTGAAAACCACTGTCCTAGACAAACACTGTATAAGTTAGGGACCATGTTCAGCTATTTCAGGCAACATGAAAAAGGGAGATGGGGCAAAGGCAAGCTGGGTAAGACACCTCCTAAGTGCATTCTCATTGACACCCCCCTCCCCCTGACTTCTGCTTACAACTCATTCGCCACCCCTAGTTGAAAGGGCGGCTAGGAATTAACAGTTGGTTATGTTGTTGCCAAGAATAAAACCAGGGAAGCCAGGGAGAATGGATACTAGAAGGAACCCACAGCCTCTAGATCCTTCCTGGAATGGAGTCAGTCAACCATATTAAACCTCTGAGAACATCATTCCGTAAAAGCTCTTTACTAACCATGCTTTAAAAGGTCATTTTTGATTTGTTAGAGGACAAGCTACATCCTTGCTTTAGGCAAAGGTCTTTGCTTATCTTGAGAATCAGAATAGCCATTGATCAAAATAAATAAATATAATTTATTTCACATAAGTAGAGGCTGTGGTTGATATATACCAACTAGGTGTCCTTTACAATTCCTGGGGAGGGTGATTTGTAACAAACATGTATGAAAAGTAATCAAAAAAATCCCATTCTCTTCAGGATTGTACTAATAATTCCTCTCTTGGAAATGTATCAAAAGGAAGCGATTCAAGGAAAGGAGAAGCTGTATGTACACAGCACTGTTATTTACAACAGCAAAAAAAAAAAAAGTATTTAAGTAGCTTATTATCCAAATGTCCTACAATAAAAGGCTGAGTGAATTATAGTGTGAGCATGACATAGCCATAAAGACCACGTAGCAACATGGCAAAGTAGATTGTAAATATATTGGCCGTGGGAAGAGAGTTAAAAATATATGTGTATATGGATGAGAAGAGCATTCAGAGAACTATGATGGTCTTGTCAGGATGTTACAATTATAAATATCAATGGTTTCTGCTTAGTTTCCTTTATTGTTCTATGGAAACAACAGCAAGAACCAAAAAATACATAACTTTACCCAGGTTACTGACCATGATTTTACCTCAGATTCTTTTCTGGCCACTTGTCTTCTGCATGATTCAGTCAAAGGTGCTCCCAGGAGGGAGGACTTTGCTGCTGTACGTGAAGGCCGTTTCTAAGGTCAGGAGAATAGTCTTCCTGTGGTTTTACACACCAACGTGGGCTGACACTCTGGTCATCTGTCTCTGAAGAAAAGCTCAAGCTGCTATGCATCCTCATAGGAATATTTTCTCCTGTACTGAGAACAAAGTTACAATCATCTATTCATTCCCTCCTGCCACAGTTTCCTCCTAATCAGTTTCATGAAATTGTCCCAATTTAGTTGTAGATTTGTGGACACCAAAGGGAACAAAAAATTATGGAACTTCCTATGTAGGAATCAAACCCATCAGTCTTTAATATGATGCTATGTATGGACTTACCCCTCTGTCCCCACCAATAAAAAAGTCCTCTCTTTCTGAAATTCCTGTGGATTTGAATGGTCATCCACCTTGGCAAGAGCTAGAATTAACCATATGTTGAGTACAACGTTAATTTGTATCATGTTGAGGATTCCCCAATGGCCTTACTCTTCGAGATGCATTGAGACTTGTGAGCGTGATATGCACACTCTGTATATCTGCATTCCAGGTAGGCTGGTGATTGATATGGCTTTAGAAAGGGTGAAACAAACATGTCTGGGGTGTTCTCAGAGGGAGTCAGTGCTGCCAAATACTCAGCTTAGTGGAGCTGGAAAAGGTGTTGTCCAGGACAGAGCAGAAGCTGACTAGGAAATGTCCACCAGCAAAGCTTGAGGACCGTGGTGGAGCCAGACCCCACCTGTCTAGGGGCTTATAACTAAAGCAAGAGTCCTTCAAAGAGAGAGCAGTGTCTTGATTTTCCAGGGACTGAGGGAACTGAGATAAAGAATTCAACACACCCTATTGAGAACTACCTTCCATAAAGTAATCAAGCAAACAAGAATATTTAATTAATCTTAGAGGAGAAGCCAACCTGAAGGAGGATGAAGACAGAGAAATCTTGGAAGGATCTCTGAGACTTAGTTAAGCTTGTGTGCCTACATTGTGTGTATAATACACCTGCTGAATTTCTTTTACACTGCAGTGAAATGAATTCTGCTCTTCAAATACTGGGCAAGTGCCAGAAACTAAAAGAATCTTTGTGGGGAACCAACACAACCAGAGAAAGGAAAGCTCGTAAATTCCAGGGGATTGGTTTTTTGGAGCATATTTTATTTTACAATACCAGAGAATTAACATCGAGTAATGGCATCATACAAAAATGACACACCGATCTATTTAAAACTCATATAACAGGGAGTGTATTTCAAAAATGGTAAGAAAACAAAGTAGATTTAGGGACCAGTTGATATAAATATATGAAAAAATCAAAACTTTCACTTCATCAACAAAAACAAAAACACAATTGCAACATATATAAGGGTACATTCATCTTACATTCCCAAAGTGGATTGTCATTTTTATTTTCCATGAAATATGTCTATATATTAATATAAATGTACAGGTATCTTCACATTCTGGATGGCAAGAGAAATCTTCAAATCTAAATATATACATTTCATTTATTAATAACCAGAACATTAAAAATAGCAGCAACACTGATCTTTAAATATGTATAATATTACAGTAGATTGTTCACATAATATAGATATATTTTGGTAGCTCTTTCATTATTAATATTATCTAATACCCACATACAATTTACAAACTCCAAGGTTCTGGTCTGATCTCCAAATAACTTAGAGTCTAGATTCAATAAATACTATACAAAGATTAATTATAAAACACAGACTGCAGAGCATTCTCCATAGCAGGGAGGGAATCCTACCCAAAGGTTTAAGGGAAGAATCAGGTCCGAATGCATATGGGAAGTCTGCAGGATTCCCAAGGCAGAAGAGTGTGATCCAACAAGCTCCCTGAAATGTTACCAGCTGAGTCCAGAGAAATGTATAAATGGGGGGAAGAAGGCACCGCCCCCTTTTCATTCTTGCATGGTTCGTTTCAATATGGCATTAAAGTGATAAACAACTTGGGAAATGTTCCAGTAAATCGGGGAGAGAATCATTTATCACCAGGAGACAGGATGCTGGACCAGGAGGCTGATAATTATTTTTCAGCATTTACATTTATTCTAATGACTAAAGGCATAAAAACTGAGATTTCAACAGGACCTTGAGTATTTAATCCTGCATGGTAGGAAAAGTGTCTGCCACCATTCCCAATATAAGCCACTAGATTAATCTTCTAATCCTATTGGTTTAAAAAGAAACCCCAAACGTGGTGACAGGCGTTTCCTCATATCCAGATCTGGTTACAGAAGTTGCCCCTGCAATTGTGGCCTCTTTTTATATTTCAGAGTTTTTTCAGGAAAGGCAAATGTTTAAGTCTTTCAGTGGGGTTGGACCTTTGCCTTATACAAATGCAGGTACTACTCTGCCATTTCAATAGTTTGCCCCTATTTTCAAACCACTTCATATACTATTTCAATTGATCCTCACAAAAAGACTTGTGAGGAAGCCAGGATTAGGCATCTAAGTGCTCATTTCAAAGACCAGGAAAATAGAAATTCATAGAAACCAGAGTGACTTAGCTTGTCTGCAATCACACACCAGAATGAACCGGTACAGATCTTTTGCAGAACTGAGCTGTGTACAATGGTTACTCTTTTTTAAGAATGGGGCTTGGTAATAGTTGTTTTCTGAAAAATGAAGTAATTGAAGAGGGTGGAAAAAAAGAGACAAAAATGAGCTCAAGAGAAGAGGGGAGAGACAAGTGGTGCTACTTGGCAGTTAGAATCACAAACTTCAAAACAAGCAAAGTACATGTCACATGCAGAACACAGAAATGTTTAAGAAAATTTTAATACTTCAATCTTCCAAATAGTCTCACTTTGGCCTGGTTTACTACATCTTTAAGTAGTTACTGAGGCTGCCATTGAAACATAAGATCACTAAGAAATTTTTACATGAGTTCCACAATTTCCCAAGAGGCTGGTAAAAATGTTATAGCCTGTTCTCAGGCCCCCACACCTGCCCCCTCCCCTCCAGCATAATACTGTTACATTAAAATCTACAGAGTGTATATATATTTGATTCACTTGGTGGTTTTCTCAGGTGTGGGCTTTATAAAATATCATTAATGAATATTCTTGCTGTGTCCTTAGGAAAATTAGCTTTTCCTCTCTGAACTAAGCTGAGAAGAAGACTGCACTAAACTTAGAGCTTTTATCATTTTAAATCTGGATTCCACTTGGACAGTTGCTAGAGAAGAAAAAATTTGAAATGACCATAATAATTAATTTACTAAGCTGTCATATTTCGCACAACCTTTTCAAGAAAATTCAGTGACTCTTAGCTGGACAGTTTCATAAAATAAATTTTATGAATTCCATAGGAAGTATTCCATTGTAAAGGAACTTACCTATAATGATAACATATAAACCAGAAGACTTTAAGGTGCTGGTGTGTGACACTTTGAACTATTAATCAGTTCTTATTTTTAATCAGTAAATGTGGTTTTTTTTTTCTTTTTCTGAGACAGGGTCTTGTTCTGTTGCCCTGGGTAGAGTGCAGTGGCAACATCATAGCTCACAGCAACCTCAAACTCCTAGGCTCAAGCAATCCT
>CAUYPO010108449.1:0-31843 GCA_963574435.1 Cheirogaleus major
CACATGCCTGTAGTCCCAGCCACTCGGGAGGCTGAGGCAGGAGGATTGCTCGAGCCCAGGAGTTTGAGGTTGCTGTGAGTGAGGCTGACGCCACGGCACTCTAGCCTGGGCAACAGAGTGAGACTCTGTCTCAAAAAAAAAAAAAAAAAAAAAAAAGAAGACAAATCCACCAGCTTGGGAAGAACACAAGAGGAGACAACAATATTCGAAGCTGTTAAACTGGCGAAGCATCAAAAGATTTAGCAGAACTGAAAAGTGAATCCTGAGCCAGTCGTGGAGAAAGCCAGTGATAAGAAACCAATTTATGTTTCATAATCCTCCAAAAAGATATGGTACTTTATGATCTAGAGGTCACGGCAACAGAGGTGTGGGTGAAAACTACCAAAAGGGCATTAAGTGAGCATTTATATTCAGAATGTCCTCCGCTGTCCTGGGCTCCTAGAACCCTAGTAGCCAGGAGATTGGAAATGTTCTCTGGGGAATCTTGATTAGCCCAAGAGGAAAGGCATAAAGAACTATTTTATACCCTAGAGAATTATTTTATGAGGCTGGTATACCCCTAATAAGAATAGTAAAAAAAAAAAAAAAAAATTACACATAAACCTCACTCATAAACATAGATGCAAAAGTCCTAAACCAAATCCAACAATATATTAAAAAGATAATCTGGCCAGGCGCAGTGGTTCATGCCTACAATTCTAGCACTTTGGGAGGCCGAGGCTGGAGGATTGCTTGAGGCCATGAGTTCAAGACCAGCATGAGCAAGAGACAGACCCTGTCTCTATGAAAAATAGAAAAATCAGCTGGGTATGGTGGTGCACACCTGTAGAAAGTACCAGCTACTTGAAGGGGTGAGGCAGGAGGATCACTTGAGCCAGGAGTCTGAGGTTGCAGTGAGCTATGATGATGCCACTGCATTCCAGCCTGAGGAGATGGAGAATACCCTGGCTCAAAAAAAAGAAAAAAAAAAGATAATCTTCATAACCAAATAATAAAAGACATTTTTCAAATAAAATCAAGATCCAGTGGAGAGAAACACAATGGTAGGTATATCTTCTCTGCTGAAAATCAATGCACCGAAATGCACTGAAGTTTTAGCCAGAGATCTGCATTGGAAGAACTTGCTAATATTTGGGTGACTGGTGAGCTAGGAAATGAGAGGGCATGGAATTGTCCCCTATTACTCTGAATGATACAGTGTCACCAGAGGCAAACTTGATGACTCTGGGCTCTGGACGTTCGTGGCCTGAGTCACGGTGACCCTACCAAGAAGTCAAGACCCGATAATGAGCTACGCCTTCAGGATGTGGTTGTGGCCCCATCTGCTTGGCTTTGGCTTGTCCTCAAAAGGCAGTTTAATTCTAATTCACTTGTTGGCAGAGCCAGAGCACTTACACTTTGATTCCCATCCCTCCAGGGCGGTGTGGGTGAGCATTGTTGCTGACTGTGGCTGTAGTTAGTCATTTGTTAAGTGGGATTTTTTAAAAAGTAATTCCAGATGAGCATTCTCACATGTAGGACAACATGTTCAGAACCATTGTTGCTTCTCTTGAAGCTGACTCTTCCTTCTTTGTATCATTTCTATGATACAAATAGACTGAAAACTAGGAAAACTGGCTAGAGTTTTTCTTTTTTTCCTTTTCAAACTCCAAGTCCTTTACACATTACTGCAGAGGGAAAGAAATTCCTTAATTCATACCAGATGTGGTTATTTGGAAACAGGATTGTATGCAGATGGGAAGCACGCCACATTCTTCTCTCTTGAGTATCGTTTCAATACTCACTGTTTTCCCATTGCTTACTCCTCCAGAAAAACTCTAGTTAGTAGCACAACTTGAAGTGGGCAGAGTGGGCTCCAGAGCCATCTCTCAGGCTACCTACCCCATGACAGTTGTTGGTTTTTGTTTTTTAAAAATCAGCTGCTGTACAGAAGGTTAGGGCAGCTGAGGCAGGGTGGATATTTGGTGGAAAGTATCAGAATGTGCTTGACTTAGACTTGTAGCATCCCTGCGTCTCACCTGGCAGAGACCTTATGAGTTACCTAGTCCAAACTTCTCTAAGACAGGTAAGTCCTTTAAGTTCTGCCTGGACACATTCAATGACAGGAACATGCAGCCTCTCACTGTGGCCCCTGCCCACCTCTCCAGACTCCACTTACTGCCCATCTTGTATGCTCTGCTGCAGCCAACCATCAACACCCCCTCCACCCCCTTCCCATACTTTGTCCCTCAAATACACCAAGCTCATTTCTTCCTCCTTGCTGTTCCTTCTGCCTAAAGCTTTTCTCTCATGTCTTTGCATGGCTGGCTTCTCATTATCCAGGTCATGGCTTCAATGTCAAGGCCATCTCTGATCACCTTATCTAGGGAGCCAACTTCCTCCACCACCTCCACACCTATCACTCTTCTATACTGTTATTAGGGTCTATTTTCTTCCCAGCACTTATACTTTCTGAAATTATCTTATTTATTTATCTGTCTATTGTCTGTTTTCCCCAAAGGTGGTACCCCCTGTCAGCTCCCAAGGACAGGGGCTTTGTCTTGCCCATGACTGTCTTCTCAATGCCTGGCACATAGTAAGTATCGGTAGGCTGACTGATTGAACATGGCCTACACCCTGTGAACATGGCCTACACCCTGACAGCTATAGTCAATTAAAAGTTTATACAAGCATCTAAATCAGCTTCCCTATAACTTGCTCAGTAGGGACAAGTAGAACAACAACAAAATCCCTGTAGATCTTCATATTTTAGCATTTAACATAAAAGGTCTAGATTTCATGAAGGTGAAATCTAGACCTTTTATGCACAAGGGCAGCAGAAGAGATGGGGAGGAACCCACAAAGGTCTCCTTCCTTTTCTCACTGCTTGAACCTTTCTGGTTTCAATCAGCCCAACACAGTTGGACGAGTGGGGCCTCTGGACTCAGGTACATCGGCCTCAGCATTTGGCAAGTCTGCGTTAAGTGTGGAGTGGTTATTTCACCTCTCTGAGCCTCAGTTTCCATACTACCTTTATCTAAAAACTGTTTTCAAATTTATTAAATATGAAAACTCACAGCTTGAAAAGGAGGAACACTGTACATTTTTTTAGCTAGTCATATTTCTTCTTCTGAGTAATTTATTTTATAACACATATAGCAAAATACAGCCAAAGGGTTTATATTGCATATTACCCAAATGGTGGAAAAAGGGCAAAAGATAATTGCCTATACCGTGCAAACAGTTCTCACAGAGCCTCTCCAGCATGTCCAGTATCGTGGGGAGCCCTCTGAGGGCTAACACAATTCCCTGCTCTCCAAGTAAGTTTGTCATTTAGTTGAGAAAATAAGATGTTTATACATGAACAAGTTGAAAAAGAAGGTGACTTTATATGAGTGAGGTCGTCTAGTAAATGTCATGATAGTGGTGAAAGGGCTTAAAGTTGGAGAAGGAAAAATGCTGACTGGTTTGCAACTAACTTCTAACCACAGTGACCACCGACATCAAGGATGAGGGTGATCAGTTTACCAAGAAGAAACTAAGAGAAAACCTCCTCAGATGCAGAGGCACAAGTTCTCTTGAAGTTCACGGCGGGCCAGAAGAGCCAAAGAGAGGGTGAGTGTTTTATAATCTCGAGCAGGAAAGAGGAAAATGGAAGTGGGAGGCAGGAGGGAGGAGTGGCTTCCGGGGCGAGTGGGTGTGGGGTGGGGGGCTGGTCTTGAGTTCTCAAAGTCGTTCTTCTCTTGTGATCAGATCCTGAGCAAGGCGTTGGATTTCACCTCTTGGCTCACAGCATCCTTGCTCTTAAAATTAGAAAAAAATTTTCCTCTTTCTTCAGTAAACAGCAAGAAAAAGACAGTGGTGATGAGTAATTTGGCTCCATCTGGCGAGGAAACTATGTGGTATAAAGTGAAGCTGAGCCCCTTGGAATTCTCTAGGGTTCTTCCCTCCTTTGTGAGAAGCTCAGGTCCCTTAGAATGTCTTTCTTTTTCTTCTTTCCCCCTCTCCTTTTTTTCTTTCCTTTTCTTTTCCTTCTTTCTCTCTTTCTTTCCTTTTATAATTAAAAAGATAATTTTCTGAAAAAGTTTCATAAAAATATCACTCATGCATGGAACATATTTAAGTTAGCATAGAAGGGTATACAGTGAAACAGTGGGTTCCCTCCCACCACTAACATCCTCTCCCTGCAAGGCACCTACTATTCCAGTCTCTTCTATATGTTTACAGAGATTTCAGTACACGTCAGCCACCCTCACTCTTGACACATTGGAGTAATACCTGTTCTGTGCTTTAATCTATGTTTTTCTCCATTTAACAATAAATCTTGAGAACCTCCCCAAATCAGCCCATATAAAACTGCCTCACTCCTTTTCACCATTGTGTAGTACTTCATTGGTGGATCTGTGCTAGGGCCCTGGATTTTTTTTCTTTTTTCTCTCTCTTTTTTTTTTTTTTTTTTTTGAGACAGGGACTCTGTCGCCGGGCTAGAGTGCAGTGGCAGCATCATAGCTCACAGCAACCTCAAACTCCTGGGCTCAAACAATCCTCCTGCCTTAGCCTCCTGAGTAGCTGGGACTACAGACACCACCGCACCTAGCAATTTTTTAAAAATTTTTTGTAGAGATGGGGTCTCACTATGTTTCTCAGGCTGGTCTTGAACTCTTGGCCTCGAGCAATCCTCCTGCCTAAGTCTGGTAAGACTAAGAGGCATTTTCCTAGCCATTCATTACCGGTCCACATATTGAGGGGGCCCGGTGTGTGCTGACACTGCGATTAGGTGCTGACACATGGAGAGAGGTGAGTCCTGTCCCTGGGCAGCTCAGAGCCTGGTGGGAGACATGGGCATCTAGAGAGGGAGCAAAGTGCTACATCAGATCTTCCTGATACTCTGTGCTTCTCCTGGGCTCAGCATCTCTGCCAAGGTGGAAGATAAAAACAGCTGCCCTCCAAAACGTGGCCTTAGCTAAGGGTGCGCAGTGAGCAGAGGGAATCCTGTAGGAAGGAAATGAAAATCAAAAACCCCGATTCAAAGATATTACAGACAGAATGTGGAGGGGTCACAGTAAACAATGGGGTGTCACGTACACCCCGATTTCTCCTTCTGTGTGAGCATCCCTCAAGCTGGGCTTTTCCACATCAGCTACTCCACCTTTTCTCCTCTTTAGAACAAATTATCCATGAAGTCTGAACACACATTGAGTTAAGTGTAGGCAGCAACAGAAACTTACATCAATGCTAATCTGACAAATGATTTTAAGCAGTTATCACTGTGCATCTAGATGGGGTAGTGGAAGCCGCAGGGGCACTCAGGTAGACGTTCCTGGCACACGGGAGCCTATGTAAGCTGAGCTATTGTTATTACATTCCCATTTGCCCGACAGATGCTCCTGGGAGGGTTGGGGTGCTATCCTGGGGGGGAGGGTGTGATAAGAACACTTCCATAATACTGAGAGAAACTGAAATAATGGGAATTCAAATGGAGAGGATGGTGGGGGTGAGAAGCAGGTGGGAGGCAGTGGGGCGGATGTGCTGGGAGGAGGGTTTGTTAGTGCAGGCAGTAGGCTCATAAGGAATGGGGAGAAGGGGCCGGGAAAAGGTGACCAAAGACAAAATCCACCTACTTCCGATGTGTTCTGCCCTCCTTAGGGCTATGCCTGGCCTGACCTCCTGTTCCTCCCTGCACCTCCCCCCACGTTCACCCTGGCACCCCTAAAGGGGCTGTTCCTCAAATTCCCTTTATTTGCATCATCTGGGCCAGGGTGGGCCTGCTGCAGGGCGGCTCCTATGGGACCTCTGTAGGGACGAGCCCAGGCTTCACAGTGACAGCAAATCCTGCCTGGGAGGTGCTATATACTCTGTCTGTGGTTGAACATGGTTGCAGAGTCACCAAAACCATGCCCATCCAGGAAGTGGGGGTTGGAGGCACAGAGGTGACTGAAAGGGAGGGAGCAAGGAGACACTCTTAAGGACAGGGAACACTATGGCCTTTTCCTGGGCCTGAGAAAAAGCCCACAAGGCACGTGGGCCTGCTCCTTCCGTCATGTGTACACAGAGCAGAGGCAGGACAGACATGGCACCAAGGGCTGCAGGGAAAGGCCTGGCTCCCCAGTGGATCAGCCTCCTTCGTGGTGTTTGGCAGGGAGCGGGGTAAACATTTAAATGTGCTCCTTGCCTCTCAAGGGAAAACGCTGTTTGTGCTGCAGCCCCACCGCAGGCCCTGTTTCTGGGCTACAGCTAGTGGAACAAGAGCCAACCAGCGTCCTGTCGCCTTTGACATCTCCATTGCTTTCCTCATGCACCAAACAGCAGCAAGCTTCCCTGGGTCCCCCCCTGGGTTTCTGACTTGCGTCTCCTCCCAGCGTGCCCTGGAGCCACCCTCCCTCAGGCCGGCACATGTGCTCTAGGAAACCCCAGCCACCCCTACACTCCCAGCCGCGCTGGTCACAGCTATCAGACCCTTTCCCTGAAACCCCGTTTTCCTCGTGCCTCTCCCGACCGCCCGCCCACGTCTCTCAGGGCAGAGGGGCGTCTTCCTCCGTGCCCAGCTTGTGGCAGTGCTCAGGCCCCGGAGAGCCACACGGCGGCGGGGTGGGGAGGTGCAGGGCTGCCCCTTCCCGGGTGGCGGACGACGAAGTCTGTCCTCCCAGGCTGATTCGGAGGCCAGGAGGGGCAGACAGGGAAGCTCCACAGGCAGCAGGAACAGGGTGCCAGGGCCAGAGATCTAGGCAAGGGAGGAGGGCAGGATGCGGGAGAGAGACTGGGCTGTTGTGGTGATGATAATCAGACGCAAGGCAGAGTTAGCTCCAGGGACAGAGAGGCTGGGTGTGCTGAGGTGCAGAAGGGGCAGCTCAGGCTAAGCCATCTCTGTGGGATGGCGGCCACCAGGGCAGAAGGGAGAGAAAGCACTTGTTTAGACAGAGGGTGGACTGCCTGGATCGACTTCGTGCTGCCTCTGTCTTTTTCTACTAGCACCCCTCGGCCAGGGAGCAAGACCCGGAGGAGCTGAGCCACAGACAGGGGATGGGTGGGGGCGATGCTCCCTTGGGGAGAAGGGCGGTGGGCAGGCAGTAGGCTGTCCCCCTGCACGCCCCACAGGTGCCGACCACGGTTATAGCCCTGTTTCACAGGCAGGGACTGGGAGGCCAGAGAGCTGAGGTTAAGGAACTCGGCCCAGCCCACGCGACAGTAAAAGGTCAGAGCCGGGATTTAACTCAGGGCCTGGGGACGCCCCCTCCCTAGGCCAGCACCCGCACAAAGAAGGCAGTGCCAGGGGCAGGAGGGAGGCTGGGCAGGAAGGATATTAGTCTGGAAAGAGTCCAAAAACAAGCCCAGAGTGGAGAGGTTAAGTTCACAACACTGCGTAATGGTGTTAAGAAGCCAGGTTGAGATACTGTGGGGGACAGAAGGGGTGGAGGCAAGAGCCTTAGCCAAGCGCTTAAGTCACCCCCTACTGCCTTGCTTAGCTGTTGGTACCCTGCCCAGTCCCCTTGCTCCCCTTGCTCTGCCCTGCCCCGTCCTGGAAACTGTGCCCTCCGCTCCTGTAGCCCCTCGTTTGCACAGAGCACACACCTTCATTAAAGAAGGCGCAGTGGGACCGGGGAGGCAGCAGACAGCCGTGTTCGTCCGAACCGAGGGGCAGCTCGATGCGGGCCCTGCCCCCGGGGATTTGCCTGTGAGGGGCCCCCTGCGCTGCCGCCCTCCCCCACCCCGCCAGCCAGCTCGCTCGGGCCGCGCATCCCGGGCCGGCTCTCCTTGCAGTCTGCGCCCTGACGTCCAGGTGGCGCCAGAGCCTCGCACCGGTTCCCGCGTGGGGCGCCACCCACGCCTGCGACCGAGGCTCCAACTCAGTCCAGCCTCCGCGCGGACGGGGCGCCCGCTCAGTTTTCTGGGTTCAGGTCTTCCAAGTACGAAGGGGCTGCAGGCTCTTTGGAGCTGCGAACTTTTAATTGCGGTGAATATTTCCTTTCTGTCTCCTACTTCGCTATGGTTTCTGGCCTCCTTATGCGAGAGGGAGGTTGGTTAGCCCAACCCTCTCGTCTCTGCCTCAGGGACAGCCCAAAGCAAGGACTGCATCTATTCTTTTAAAATGTTAAAAATAATTTCAGTGAAAAGGTAATGTAATAATGTTAAATTCATTTTTTCAATTTTACTTTTTTGAGACAGAGTCTCACTCTGTTGCCTGGGCTAGAATGCCGTGGCGTCAGCCTAGATCACAGCAACCTCAAACTCCTGGGCTCAAGCGATCCTCCTGCCTCAGCCTCCCGAATAGCTGGGGCTACAGGCACGCGCTACCATGCCCGGCTAATTTCTTCTATTTTTAGTTGTTTGGGTAATTTTCTTTCTATTTTTAATAGAGATGGGGTCTTGCTCTTGCTCAGGATGGTCTCGAACTCCTGAGCTCAAGCAATCAGCCTGCCTGGGCCTCCCAGAGTGCTAGGATTACAGGCATGAGCCACCACACCTGGCCTACATTCATTTTTAAACGTAAGTTTTTTTTTTTTTTAAATATCAAAACAACGTATGCACATGATTCCAAACAACAGGCTCTTGTCGAACCGTTTCAGATAATTCCAATATTGTCCCTCAAGCCCTGGTCCAACACCACAGGCATATGTATCTGTTTTTGCAGATCACCACCATGCTTTCTTTTGATACTGCTTTGCACTTGGCTGGCTGACAAAATGGGAAAGAATTCTTCATTCATTCATTCATTCTGCAAGCATGTATTGCGTGCCGCCGTCGGAGGCTCAGGAGACCGAGGGGAATTAGACAGTCGCCCTCCCGCCGACTCAGGGCCCAGCGGTGGAGCCGGGTAAACTCGTGGGATGCCAAGTGCGGTCAAGTCCTCGGAAGAAAAATAAAGCAGGATTCGAGCTGGGGGACCGGGGGTGTTGTCGGGGGTCAAGGGAAGTGACATTGAGCAGAAACCTAAATACGGTTTGGGGAGGACACATACCTGTGAGTGGTGCAGCATCCCCCCTCCCCGCCCCAGCAAAGTTAAAGAGCAGGAAAGTCAGGATTCCTCGCGCTGCCCTGCCCGGCCTGCCGCCAGGCCCCCGCCGTCCCCGCTGCCCCTCGCGGGCGAGCGTGGGTTGAGGGTCCGTCCCCTCCCACTGCGGGGGTCACGCCCCCCAACCCCCCGCCGCGCAGCCCCTCCGGGGCGAGCGCCCCCTCCCCACTCCAGGAGGAGCGGCGGCCGCGGTGAAACACAAAGTTTATTCGCCCCAAAGTGACGCAGAATTTCTTAGAGCTCGGTGGCGGCGGCTATCTGCAGATCAGACCATGTGAGGGGCGGCGGGTACAAATAGGGCCGCGCGGACGCCGGCTCGGCACTGGCAGCGGCCGCCGGGTGCCTCGAGGGCGCGAGGCCGCCCCGCCTCCCAGCCGGGACCAGCCTCCCCACGCGCCCCGCCGGTGGGTCCGCTTTGCTCTTGGCGCTCACCCGCGCTTCTCGCCAGAACTTCCTCCCCCTCGCGCAGGAGAGCTGCGGCCGCCGCCGCGCCTGGGCGGTGGGCTCGGTTCGGCCTCCTGCTCCCTCCACTCCGCGTAAGAGCAAGTGCTGGCGGCGGGCGGGGGGCGCGGGGCGCGCGAGGGGGATTGGGGGGCTTCTTTGTCTATTGCATGCAGGGGCTTCGCGGCGTCTGGAGTACCAGAGGAAGACCCTGTAAAGATGGTCTTAAGCAAAGTGCTGTCCTGCGCTTCGGGAAAAGTTGCTTTTGTTTCAACCCATGATTTATGTTTGATCTTTACTTTGCTGCCGTCTCGTGCAGGTGGCTGTATGCAAAGGCACTTGTGCAGGGAGCGTTGTGGTTGACACAAATGCCCAAATATCCAGAGAACTCTCCGAGTGACACCTAAGCGGACGAGTCTCTGTGCGCTGGGGTTGTTTCGCTGTCAGAGCTGATGCACGCTCAGACACCTCCCAGGCCATTCAGAATGTGTGCAAAACTCCAAACTCCAACGGTAGTTCTTCCACAGTGGTTGAAGTGTATAACCATTAGTTCCTTGGAAAGTGTGTGCATTCAAATTTGTTTTGAAAAAGCTGTCTGGAGCTCAAGAGCAGATTTAAGAGTTAAGGAGCAGATTTCCTTTTGAACTGGGTCTTTGGCATATTGAATTGTTCCTTTTCAAGTTGGGGTTCTAAAGAATTTGAGAGGGGTAGAATTTCTAGGAGTCAGACATGACAAAGGCTTGTGGGTATGTATTTTTATGATCAATTTTGTCCAGAAAAATGAACCAGGTCAATGGATTATTTATGAGCCTGCTAGCTCTCATCATAGTAAGACGAGATCAAATATTTAATGTGTTTTGCCTTCAGTTACACAGGAAAAATGTCTAAGAAGGCAACATTGGGATTTGTGTTTCATGAAACAGAAGGGAACTCTGGGTAGCATTAGTGTTTGGGGTTTTAGGTGTGGCGGGAACACCCAGCTTTAACTCTTTGTCCCATTACTTGCTTTTATGTGAAACCACTGAAGCCCGAAAGTTCAAGTGTTCCTACCCCAGACGTGGGGTGGGGGTGGCTGTCCCAGCACGCAGGAGAGGCAGGTTCTTATGCGTCTTGTGCAAATTGGGCCAGCCATTCTGGGCATGGGTTTTCTTTTCTTTTCCCAGAGGAGCCGATTGAAACTGCATCACAATTAATCAAAAGTCCCCTCAACACTGGTGATCCCTCTAGGACATTTCAGATATGTAACTACCAGCACAGACAGTCAAACCCGTTTCTTTAGTCTCCTTGTTTAAGGAATATATAGACTAGGACGAAGGGCAGGGAGTAGCGATGACATTTTAATGGAATTGGCAAGACCTCAGAAATTCCTCTTGGGGGATTCTTAGAGTTGTCTGAGCATTTTGGTGAAACGTGGAGAGGCATGTCCAAGAGTTTCCCAAATGGGTGAGGTGACTAAGGGATGGGGATGCTTGGCTGGAGGGGGGTTTAGGGGCATGAGTCGAGCTCTTTCTTATAGCAGGCTTGCAAAACACCCTGGATATCCCCCGGCAAAGAGAAACGCAGGTAATTCCAGAAATTAAGCCAGTCTGTGGCCGTTCCTTCTCCTTCATACTTGCCAAATGGTATCATTTGAGACAACACAGAAGGCGGGGCTGTCTGAAGAAGCTTAGTTTTAATTTGGCTTAATGAATCAACAGGATATGGTTATGACTTGACTTTTTTCTGAAGAAAAAAGATGGCCAAAGGGAAAAAAGTATGCAGTCACTTTTTTGTTGAGAAGGTAACTCGGGCGTCACTTATTCCCAGTGCCACTTCTGCTGCTCTGGGTCTCATGGTCTCCGGCTGTAAAATGAGGGGAGGCCGGCAGAACACGGCGTGCAACTCATTCTGCAGCCGGAGCCCTCGCCTCTCTCCTTTAAGAAAACAGGAGTTGAAATGATGGTGCAAAAATACCTGAGGGCCAGGACTCAACCCAGATATTCCCATCAAATAGGGTCTTCTGGGGTCCCTCAGGTTTCACTCGACGGCAGAGCTTTGCACACTCTGACACACATAAGTCGTTAATCGAGTCCTGCACCTCAACCAGCCAACGGGCCGGAGTAACCCGGCTGCCTGAAAACCCTTTGCAAGATGCCTGGGCCGTGGTGCAGTAGCAACGGCTTCCAGGCAGTACAGATTCGGGCTGTGCCCGTTTTCCTGTCCAGTCACTGAGCTGTTGCCAACTCGCTGTCCTCTGAGGTTTGTGGTGTTCCACAGAACAGGCGTGGGTGTGGAGTCAAACACCTCATAAAAGTGCCTGTTTCTCCTCACATGCAGCAGGTGATGTAGATTCACCCTGTTCCTGTGGGGAACCCATTTCTGGGCTTAACTGGGCAACATAGCATTCTAAGGAAAGAGAACTGCCCTCTTTCTAGGAGGGAGCCGGATGGAGACTACGAAGCTAGCCTTTACTAGAAACCTGGCATAAATGGTTTGCCCTGAGCAGAGGGGTGAATTGCTTTCCTAGGGTGGGCACAAGATCCCTCATCAGTGACACAGCCCTGTTGTTTCTAGTGGGATCTCATCCTGCCCACTTTGGTCCACACTCAGAAATGTTGGTCTGTGGGTGACATCTCTGCAGGAGGCATCCCTTCAGCCTGACCTTTGTTAGCTCTGGTGACTGGGAAGATGAATGCTCATTTACTGAATGTCAACAATGAGCTTTTAAACTGAGCATGTGTTTTCCCAGCCCTGTGTGTAATGAGGTGACAAAATGAGTAGAGATAAAACTGCTGTGAGGCAGTCTGACTGCCTTATTATTATTTCCCTTGCCCCCCCCCAACCTGGCAGCAGCTCCCACCCCAAGGCTAGACCAAGGGGACCTGTTAATGGGTATTTAAGCCATAGGACCGGATGGACCTCCATTAACTCCAGAAGCCTCTGGAAAGCAAAAGGAGAGATGCACCCCAGTAACACGGAGACATGGAGGTAATGTCCCAGGGTCCCCAGGCACTGCCAAGTGACAGATGGCAAGGAGAAGTTCTCCCTGGATCCTGAGGCCCAGTTCTTCAGGTCATCATTTGAGGTAGGGAGGGCAGAGGTGAGAGAGGGGTTGTGACAAAGCCAGGCAGTGATTTGGGAGAGCACTTCTCAGCCAAGTTGGGGAAAGAGCCAAGTGTGTGCCCTGGGGGAACCCAGAGCCCCAAGATGGGTGGGACCGGCAGGAGGGGACAAGTCCCTGGGCCTTTGCCTTCTTGGGTTTTGCCTGGTCTTTCTGGACATAGTCAAGGGGAAAAAAAAGCATTCAATTTCCTTTGTTATTGAACGGCTGAACAAAATAAAATAAAATGATTTTTTTTTCTCTAACTAAGGGAATGTTTCCCTCTCAGGGGCGTAGAATTAGGGAGTGAGGGAACTGGAAGGACCCTGGACCTTGGCAGTGATGTGCTCCACATAGCTCTGTGGCTTTCTCCAGCTCGCCCACAGCATGCGAGGTCGCAGCCAGGCCTAGAACTTGAGTCTTCTGCATGTTGGCTCTTTTCTCTGATCCTGCTAATAGTGTGCATGTTGTCTTTAAAATGCTAATGAAAGTATCAGGCTCTTTCCCTGGTTTCAGAGGAAAGGGAAGAGCTAGGAGGGAAGCGGGGAGATAAGCTATTATGGTCACCAGGGAGGTTTGGCTGACTGGAGGTTTCCCAGCCCTGGCTGAGGGTTAGAAGTTTTGTTTTTCCCTTAATTTTTTCTTTTGAAAAATTTGAAATGAAAAGTCAGAGATACAGTCCAGTTTCATCAATTGTTAACATTTTGCCAATTTGTGCAGAAGGTTGCTCTCTCTAATTATATGCATATCTAATTTTTGCATATGTAATATATATATAATTTGATGGATTATGTAAAATATGTAAGATCATTAATATAATTATGCTTTTTACATATCTGTATATAATTTTTTTGTTGAAACCTTGAGAGTTTGTGGACATCCAGATACTTCACCCTAAATAATTTTAACACGTTTCCAAAGAACAAGGATTTTCTCCTACATAACCACAGCCTCATTATCACGCCAGAGAAACTTAACATTGATACAAAACTATCATCGAATATACAGTTCATATTCTGATTTCTCCCACTGTCATTTTTAGCTTATGGGGTTACTTTTTTTTTGAAACAGAGTTTTGCTCTGTTGCCTGGACTGGAATGCAGTAGCGTCATCATAGCTCCCTACAGCCTCAAACTCCTGGGCTCAAGTAATACTCCCACTTTAGCCTTCTGAGTAACTGGAGACCACTATGCCTGGCTAATTTTTTTTCCCTAATATTTTATAGAGACAGAGTCTCACTGTATTGCTCAGTCTTGGTGTTGAACTCTTAGCCTCAAGCAATCCTCCAGCCTTGGCCTCCCAAAGTGCTGGGAATACAGGTGTGAGCCACTGCACCCAGCCAACTTTTTGAAACTGTAAACTCCTAGGGATTAAAAAGTATTTCTTGACTTCATCTCAGTGTGTATCTGAGAACTCGATCAATGTTGTGTAATGATGAACTGATTTTTCATGAGCGTCCCCAACTGTGTGACTCACTGTAAAGAACATTTCAGAACGTTTTGACCTAAGAGTATAAGCACCTTCAAGCAACAACACCCAAACATCTGTGGCTGAAGAGGTGGCGTTTGTGGCCTCCATGCCCCTCCGCTCTGAAGTGCCCTCTGCCCCAGCAGCTACCTTCCTTCTCCCCTTCCTGCCCCTCCCAGAAAAATGGGTCTACTTCTCTCCTCCTCTCCTTCACCACTCACAGTTTATTGTTTAATTCCACTTCAAATCCCCTTTTCCTCCATGCTCTCTTCTCCCTGGCTCAGCTGCCACAAGTAAATCCACCCTCATTTCACCGCCCCCGCCTCCCCTGCCCCGGGGCTGGAGTTTCTCGTCTCTTTTCCCTCTCTCCCTTTGTGGGTCTAATCATGTGTGTCTCACACAAAAGTAGTCTCAGTAATATACCTGTGTTAAGGAGAAGAAAAGCTGTGTTGGAAAATGCTCCCATGTGTTTTAGCTTGATTTCTGTTTATTGCATAAATTGCATTTATCACAACAACAAAGGAGTGTTTGGAAGCTGTGACGCTCCTAATCGTGCTTAATCTAACCTATCACCTGTTTTGAGTTTTCTTAAGTCTCTTTTCCATCCTTGTCCACATTTAAATATACAGCAAGAGTGAAAGCACTTTCACTTTCTGTAAAAAGTTATAAGTTGTGAAATTAAGCAAAATAAGACCTTTAAAGTATCTAAAAGACACCTCCATGGAATCTATACAAGAGTCTCTCTACTTCCTTGTTCTTCTCTTCTCAAATTTAGTTTTCCTCAAGAATCAGAAAGAAGGTTAAAACAAATAAGTAACTTCTGATCAGTCTTACTGTCAACTGCCCCCACCTCCATTTTATAGTACTTAACAATGCTGTGTTCTTCAGCTTTTATTTTAGATGTTTTCGTTTATAACATTTATTTCTGTGGGTGGGAAATATATTCCAGGTTCTAAACAACCGACCCACAAGTGAACATTTGGAACACAGACCGTTGATGGGTGTGCCTGCCGGTACTTGTCTCAAAGTCTGAAAGTGCAAACCGGCTCTTTAACCCCAGACATGTCAGTCTTTTCCCGTCCATAGTCCATTCACATTCCTGTTGGGGCAGCCCTTCTCCTCTGCCCCCAGGATACACAGCAGATCTTCCTGACAGGTGAGGCGAGGAGGGGCAAAGCCCCTTAGGATGGACCCCTGATCCCGTTTGACCCAGTGCCTCAGCCGGGGGTCAAGTCTGCAGCACAGCAAGCTGTGGATCCGGCCCCCTACCCCACCCCACCCCAGGGAGCTGAGACAGGCCTTCTGTGCTGAGGGCTGTGCAGTGCAGATGCCAGTCAGCAGGTATTTGAGCACAGAGACGCATAGCCACGGCCCCAGCTTCCAGGGGCACACGAAGCAAGTGTACGTGAAGGGATCATGGCGCATGCTCATCAATGATGAGTGACACATGAGTAATTATACAGAGTAAGAGAGACCATCTTGGGCTGGAGTGATGAGAGGAAGCTTCTTGGATGAGGCAGGTAGAAACTTAAGGCAGACCTCGGAGGGTGCAGCATAATTAGAGGACAGGAAGGGGAAGGTTGGGGGTGCCCATGGCGTAGTCGGTGGCCGGCTTGCCCCTGAGTAGCCTGGGGTGCTGGTTAAAAATGCAGATCCCTGGGCACCTACACGGGTCTCTTCAGTTAGCATCTCTGGGAGAGTAGCCCAGGAGTCTTGTTTACAAGTTTCCCAGGTGACTCCAAGCCACTGATTGAGAGGAATAAGCATGACCCGGTGAGGCCCGGGTCCACAAATCTTGTGGGCCTCATTTTCCCTGGTGAGGTGTGAAGTAGAAAAGCAGAATGGGTCGCGTATGTGTGGCGGTGATAGTGGACACCAGTTCCCTGTCATTTATTGGTGCTTACCACGTGCTAGACACTGAGGTAAGCATTGCCATACTTTAATCCCCACAACAGCCTTTAGGAAGTAGGAATTTTAATGGTCTGCTTTTACACAGGAAAAAATGGAGACTGGGAGAGGTTAAGGGAGCTACTCAAAGCCACACAGCCAGGAAGTGGCGGATCTTGGGTTCCCGTGAAGATCTGTGAGACAGAAAGGAGAGCGGTGGGTTGTGGACCCAGGAGCTGTTGAATGATGACTCAGGAGGGAGGTTCGGCAGGTTTGGCTGTCTGTTCACTGCAAGGAGGGCTGTTCATGCCTGAATATGCCAATCCATTTCTTTCTATTAAGTCAAAATAAATAATCTGTTGTACTTTGGGGGAGCCTTGGAGTGCTCTGGAGCCCATCACAAACGGCTAATCCTCCAGACTTCACTCTGTGTGGAGAGACGCTCCCAGCTATCCTCCCCTAGGCAGGGAACGTTCTGGACAGAGACTCTTTTCTTTTCTCATGGTAACTGGCCCAAATGGCCCTGCGGATTTCATCCTGTTCAATTCCTCTCCAAAAATTTAAACTGACTCTCCTACAAGGAATGCTTTGGATAAAGAGATGGCTGTGATAGCAGAGTTCATTTCCACCCCTCATGTCCAAAAAGCATGCAGATTTTTTCCACCCCCTTCATTTCTATCATGAAATCTCTTTATCTCGTTTAGAAGGGGAGCCAGGAGTCCCTATGGCTTAAGACCTGTGACCCCGCACACTTCAGAGAACTCAGCACCCCCTTCAGCAGATACAAGTTCGAACCAATACTTTACACCGTGGAGCCTGTGGGGAAGAATCAACTAAAATCTGACGTCCCGTGACAGAAACTATGCAGGAGCGGCAAAAGGAAGGCTTATAAAACCTGAGGGCAACTTTGGCGCCGTAAACGTGAGGCGTCTAAACATGCGGCAGCAAGTCGGGGGGAATCCCCGGATGTGTGGCACCGGCCTCTCTCCTTAAGCATGGTGCTGTTTTTCCTAGCGGTCGGTCTTCCTTTTCAGATTTTTGGCCTTGGCCTGTGAACTCCACAAAGACAGGATTGTGCCTGTCTTGTCGGCTTGTTTTTTGGGCATGAGGGGTGGAATTGAACTCTACTATCACAGCCATCTCTTTATCCAAAGCATTCCTTGAAGGACAGTCCATTTAAATTTTTGGAGAGGAATTAAACAGGATGAAATCCTCAGGGCCGGTTGGGCCAGTTACCATGAGAAAAGAAAAGAGTCTCTGTCCAGATCTTTCCCTGCCTAGGGGAGGATAGCCCTACCGCACAGTAGGAAGTTTATCTTTGGTGAACTGGTGCTTCTTGGTGGAGAGGGCTGGAGTGATCGTTTATTGACTGGGGAGGCATCGGAGCTCGGTGATTCCTGTCACCTGTGGTGGGCACCTTGGGAACTTCAGCCTCTCTGAACAGAGATTGCAAGTTGCCACTTGGGTATATGACCTATAATTAATCTTATCTCAGTGTTAAACCCATCATTCATGTGGGGTTGGTTTTGTTTTTGAAAATGGAAATGGAGTTTCCTGAAAAGTAAACTCACTTTGATCTTGACATGTGAAGTCAAAGTACAAGATTTCTGTAAGTCAAAGTACATTTCTGTAGTGTTTATGCTTAGACTGTGCTAATGGCATCAAACAGTCAAGTAGAGTCATGAGCATTTCCAGAGGGCTGAGAGGTTTTCTGACAAATCATTATAATTCCATGCTTGTTCAGGTGCTGGTTGCCCTGGCTACAGAGAGAGAGTTTGTGGAAAGAGGAATGAAGATTTGATCAGAAGTCTAAATAGAAACAGTCTTATTTTTTTTTATTTTTTTTACTGGGAGAGCAATGGAGTGGATTAACACACTTCCAAGGCTGAGAAGCGGGAGTGTGAACAGAAAGTCAACTGTGACCATCAGCTGGTCAAGTGCATCACTGTGCTGCCCATGGTGTGTGGAGACGTGGGGGGACAAGGCTCACACACACCAGGTTGTCGTTCCTCAGCACAGCCGAGTTACATGGCACAACCTGTCACCTGCTCCACGTGGGACAACAGCACACATTCAAGGTGCAAAGGAAGGCTTCTGGGGCTTTTTCTGCCCATGAAGAAACTCAGAGGCTGCCTGGAGGAGGTCACAGCTGTAATATTAGCCTCGTTTGCAATCTTTCTACCCAGCAGGATAAAGATATCTTTATACATATATATAATTTTATTTATTTTATTTTATTTTTTTTCTCTATTTTTTGTCCTGTTAAAGGGGAAAAGATATCTTTTTTTAAAAAGAAAGCTTTCAAGAGTGCGCTCTCAGAAACTAACCTTAACAACTCAAACTTCTGTATTTCTGGGCCAGATTGCTCTCAACCATGTTGTCTGCTGGTCTCAGTAGAAAAAGCCGGTCGGTGCTCTGTAGAGTCAGAAAATCGAAAAAGGAGTCCTTGCTCCACCGGCAGCAGCCTGAGGCAGGAAGGGGCCCAGGCACATGCCCTCTGCTCCTGGCAGCTCCAATTAGCCATGGGGGAGAGTTTTCCTCTCTCTGGGAGAGGCAGAGGAGTAAGTTGAAGAAAAGGAGGTGTCTCCTGCCTGTTTGGTGGCTACACATGGCTGTGACTTTCTGTTTGCACCTGGGTTCTACACTCAGGGGAGGGGGTGCAACAGGAGAACCCCAGAAAGCAGAGCGGGATGGAGAGAGACCAGCCTCTGGGGAGAGGCAACCTGAAGTCATGAGTCGCCTGACGGATGCTCCAGGTTTCCTCACACTTGGGCCATTTCCACCTGTTGATAAACAATTTAAAAATTAAAAAAATTAAAAAGTACTAGGGCTATTTCAGGAGACAAGACTTTTGCAAAGGCTCAGAACAAAAATAGAGAATAGTGTATTATTCTTTCAGCAGCTGCTCATCATGGTTGCCAAGAAATCAAGATCAGATACCTTGGGGGCTGAATCCCTGAGGACCCCAGAGAACACACATTGCTCCCCCAAAATCTGACCCACACACAGTTTCCATCCTCTGTGCAGGATGCCCCAAAGGAGAAAATAAATGAAAGGCAGAACAAGTCATTTGGCTCCTGAGGCAGGAGGGTAACAAGTCACTGCTGTGGCTGCTGCTTCTGAGATGGACCTCATTTCCCTTCTATAGACCCTCCAGGCTGGGAGACAGGCCGGGGAAAGGGTAGGGGATGCAGTTTGAGCTTCGATTTAAATGAGAGGACAGTGGCGGTACTGAAGATGGGAAGAAGCTCCCACAGAAAGTGTGGCAGGGGAGGAAGGAGCGGTTCAGTTCTGCCAGTGCCATGCCCTGTGGCCACAGTCAGGAAAGCGCTGGATCCTACCATTTGGTCTTCAAGTTCCTCCTTGTTTAATGTGGAAAACATCATTGATAAAAGCCAGAGGGAAGTACGGAGGCCTTCTCGGGCAACACAACCAGAGCCCACCAAGTTCAAGTTAAATTCAGCTGTGTGTTTAAATATAATATATTGACATCTCATCATCTCAAAAATAAAATCCCTTGGCCTGAGAAATGCTTACTTCTGGTGCATGAGAGGATGTGTGGTTATTTAAAAAGTCTATTCCGTCTAGCTAAGGTGCCAAGGAAGTGGGGATCAGGGAGAGGCTAGACAGCAGCATACAAGGTGAGTAGAATGAGGTTTCATTGAGATCACTTGGTAGAGATTCAGAAATTCATATTCTTGTGAGTGTTGTTTGTGTCCTTGAGGCTGGGGCGGTCAGGGGCATGGTTAGGGTAGAGCCCAGGACATCGACCCCTTACGCGTACACACCCTGGCTACATAGAGCTGATTTATCTCTTGTTGCTGTAGCTATTTTTGGAAATAATCAATTCCTTTAAAATTTTTATTTTCCACTTTAAAGAAAAAAAGAATACAGTGAACAGAAAACTCTAATTACTTATATCCCCTGGTGTTCATGTCTAATCCTTGCCAATATTTATATCCATAGTCATCAGTGTGAAGCTACTACTTTGTGTTCTAATTTTTCACTCACTATGTTTTTGTCTTCACATATGTAGATAGTTAAATTATAAATTATAGTCACTGAAAATGCCAGATGGGAGGGAGACATACATTTCCACTTTTATTATTAATAGCTACCAACTCCTAGCCTCCCTCCTATTGCAGGTTTTGGAGGGTTAGCCTCAGATCTCTGCAGGTATGAATAGTCCATCCTTGGCCACCTTTTCCTAGAAAGGTCTAATGTGATCTTAGCTAATCAAAAACATGTTTCATCTCCCAAACTGTTTCAAGAGTTTGAAAAGCCCAGGCCTCGAAGAAACAAAGCAAGCTAGAAGATCTTGGCTTCTTATAACTTTATAACAGGACATAAGTTTAAAGTCCAAAAGGGCTCAGATTTCTACCCCATGTTTGAAGTCTCAGATGTTAATCCAGACAAGAGCTGAGTGGACTTCCCTGTACCCTGGCCCACAGCAGGGAGATGAAGGTGCAGCAGCCCCGGCGCAGCCCTCCCCACAGAGGTGCGTGGGGACAGAGACACACGCCACACCAGCATCAGTAACCTGCAGTCTCTTCTCCCTGGCTCTCCTGGATGCAAGGTGACCCTGCCTGCCCACTGTTGCTAAACAACAAGTGGCTTAGCCACAGGAGTGCTGGGGAGTGGCGAGAAGAACTGGTGAGCAGCAGTGCCATTTAAGGCACAGAAGATAGATCAGTCCTTTCTGTCTTAACTGATAGGAGTCTGGGAACAAGATGGCTTAGACTTTCAAGTTAGTCTAAAAGACAAATTTCCAGTCGGACTTGCAGAGGCATAGCGGGAACACAGAAAGGCCAAGTGCAGACAGAGTAGACGCAGCTGGAGGCAGTTAGAATCTGCCCAAAGCTTCCCAGACCTGGGTTAAGGGAAAAGTGATAAAGTCCACAGCTAAGGAGCCAGGAGTGCCTCACGAAGGGTGGCTTTTTTCACTTCTCTCCTTTTGCTCTTTTCCTTTAAAATCATATGTACAGTTTATATAAAATATAACTTTAGGTGTTCAGCTTAAATGATGGGGAGGACTATCCCTACCTACTTACTTACAGGCAGAAACTCCTGCTTTATTTGTTGTTGTTTTCCCAGCATAACATCCAGGACAGAGTGAGGCCTCTGTGAAGCTTTGGGGTGAGCCGCCTCTTACGTTCTTCTGAGTTACTGGCAAACTACAGGGTGAGATCTGGTCCCTCAAAGTGAAGCAAGTGCTTTGTTCTTAAATAGAGCCTGTGCCAAATCTTGTTGATTTGCTGTCTATTTTTGTTTATTTTGTTGTTTCCTTTTCAGATTACTTGTGCTTTGACACCCTGTATAGGTCGAAAACTTAGTTTCTTTTACTGACTCTCATATAGCAGATAGGATGTCTCACATTTAACATATGCATTTGTAATTCCATTAACTAGCGTAGTTTAAGATGTATGATGAGTTCATACCACAGACAAGTAAATGCCTAATTTTATTCTCCTCTCTCGGTGTGCCTTTCCAACAGAGCTCTCAACCCCATTGATACAAAACTGTGAGGTGATCCACAAACCCAAGCATCCACCAAGAACTCAGTTCCAGTCCTTGGCAGATGGGCATTGGTGCCATTCACTAACCAGGATGGAAACCATGCCCTTAAATTCTCAGAAGGAGGTCTCAGCCTGCAAGGATGGAGAAGATTGTCAGGAAAACGGAGTTCTACAGAAGGGTGTCCCTGCCCCCGGAGATAAAGCAGAGTCTGGCCAAATATCCAATGGGTACTCAGCGGTTCCGAGCCCTGGTGCGGGGGACAACACGCGGCACTCTATCCCGGCTGCCACCACCACCCTAGTGGCTGAGGTCCACCAAGGGGAGCGGGAGACCTGGGGGAAAAAAGTGGATTTCCTCCTCTCAGTCATTGGCTACGCTGTGGACCTGGGCAACGTCTGGCGCTTTCCCTACATATGTTACCAGAATGGAGGGGGTCAGTATCACGGCCATGAGCAGACTCTCCGATGGGGGCTTGGGTTGGTTGTAGATCCTCTTGAGAGGCCAGAAGATAGATCATGTCCTTTCTGTCTTAACTGATAGGAGTCTGGGAACAAGATGGCTTAGACTTTCAAGTTAGTCTAAAAGACAAATTTCCAGGAAGCCAAAAGCTTAAGTCAGCAAAATCTGACCTTGCAAATGTTGAGGATCACTTGTGCTTCGTTTGTTGAAGGTCCTCCTGCCCATCCTGCGTTATCTGAGTTCGGTCCTCCGCCAGCCAGAGGGAGGGAATGGCCATCAGCACTGTGCTGAGTTCCTTCACCCCTGCTGGCAGGTTCTCCTCGGAAGAGTCCAGAGGGTTAGATCTGCATAAAGAAAAATTGGGGGGTGGCTCCAGAGTCCCAGACCCTTCTGGGCCTTTGGACCTGTGTGAGGTCAGAGAAAGGCATCAATTTAAGTTCAGAGTCTTAAGTTACCAGTCTGGGCATATTCCAAAGCTGGACCCAGCCATAGCATGACATTAATGGCAAGCCCAAACCAGGCACTGGTAGACTTTATATCTCCTACGAGAATGTTAGATATTTTAGGCTAGAGACCTTATCTTGTTCCTTCTTGTACCCCTAAAGCCTCTAGAGTAGTTAACTTGTAGATTATCAAAAATAGTAGCTGACTATTGCATGAATACGGGAACCTGGGGGAGAGTGGAGCAGGGGAGAGAAGGAGTAGGTATGGGGCCTCCATGTCAACACTGGACTTGTTATCAGAATAGGAAAAGGACAAGGACAGGGTGTCAAATTAGTCAATATTTATTGTGATGGGAGTTCTGGCAACCAATTTGGGAGGGCAGCTAAAAGGAAGTTTCGGGATAATTCATTTGTGTCACCCTCACCCTCACTTCTGTGGCCAGACACAAACTTGCCTGGATTTGCGGCTCTTAAAGACTTCTGTCCATGTGGCTGCAAAGACAGTTCCCGGGGCACCCAGGAAGCTCACAGCTTCCTGCCTGGGAGGAGCAGAAGTCATACACCTTATCTCCAGGTGGAGAGGACTAACCTTTAGCCTGAGTGCTATATAAGGGGCGGGGTTACCAGTGATGTTTTCCCTACGCTCATTCCAAAGTATAAAGCCATCAAACAAACCCTTTGGACAAAGCCCACCACAAAAACACAACATGGTTTTTATTCTCAAGCAGGTTTATCCAGTGTGATTATAAGTTATGTAGACCTTTCTGAGCTGTACTGATTTCAGATTTCTAGTTTCAAAGCATTTTATGGGAGGGAAAGTCATCAGGGAAAATCACAGCTGACTCACTCTTTGAGCTAAAACTCAGGTTGCAGGTGGGCATTCCCCAACCTGGCATTTCCAAACTCAGCCTCAGCCACAAGATCCAGGAGACGCCAGCATGCCCAGTTATGCAGCACCTATGTGCTTTCTTATTCCATGAAAAACTACCCTTTTCTGCCACCTCTGCAAAAGTAGCTTGTGAGGGATCATTCTGGCTCAGTGGAATTATGGAAATAGAGTCAAATGTCAATAATCAAGTGTCTGGAGTTACACCAATGAATAAAGATAGTAATTCAGTGACTCCAAGACAGTTGCAGCTATTGTTACAGATTGTTATACCTGATCTGTTCCAAGGGTCCCAAATACTAGTTGTGTCAGAGTCACCTAGGGAGACTGAAGGCATTTTGTGTTGCACCCATACCTGGAGATTCTGCATGAGAAGGTCTGGGGTGGACCCAGGAATCTAGGTGTCAGTTTTTAACCTCACCAAGTAATTATGATGCACGGCTGGGTTTGGGAACCTCAGCTCTCCTCAACCCTGTCATGTTACAGGGAGGACTTTGGGGCTCAGAGAGGGGAAGTGGCCAGGGTTCTCCAGGCAGTCAGAAGTAGAGGTGGGCCTAGTGCCTGTTCTGTTCACTCCCAAACCTAGCTTTCTTTACATTTATTCTATTGGCCTCCTCTACAAAACCTCATTTTAGCTGTGGAGCTCTGTCTACTACCACTTCTGGCAAAGACTAAAACTAGGGGAGCATGGTGTGAGGTCACTCAGCACAGGGTGGCTTTGTGATGCTTGCACATCAGATGGTTATGTGATTCTGGGCATGACAGATCAGCTGGGATAGCTGTGGGCAGGGAGTGAAATTGTCTTTCATCTGCCTCAGGGGCGTTCCTCCTCCCCTACACCATCATGGCCATTTTTGGGGGGATCCCGCTCTTTTACATGGAACTCGCGCTGGGGCAGTACCATCGAAATGGATGCATTTCAATATGGAGGAAAATCTGCCCAATTTTCAAAGGTAACTCAAGGTTTAGGGTGGGTGAGTGAGTGGGGCCTCCAAGAAAGTGGTGATTTCCATGAATGGGTGGGAGCTGGGGACCTACTTCTGGAAATCAGTTAGGCCTTAGGTATCCCTGGAAGATAACCTGGGTAATTAAGTTTTTGACTACTCAAATAGTGTGAAATTGTTCAAGGAAAACAGAATAAAGGGTAATTAAAAGTAAACTAAATTTAAAAATTTTAAAGCATTAACAGCACACATAAATATTTTCTAAAACATGTAACCTTACAAATCCATATGAGTAATTTGCTGCATTACTGCTTTTTCAAACATCTCCCAGAGTCCTTGGGGAATGACATGGGTGGTAGCACCCACCCTTCCCTTTCCCCTGGGCTGCAGGCCTCTCCAATACCCTGTTTCAGCCTTTCACTGTTGGGCTACCCTGTAAACTTGGCCTCTCTCCCCTGTCTCACCCACTGCCCAGGGATCGGTTACGCCATTTGCATCATTGCCTTTTACATTGCCTCCTACTACAACACCATCATGGCCTGGGCACTGTACTACCTCATCTCCTCCTTCACGGACCAGCTGCCCTGGACCAGCTGCAAGAACTCCTGGAACACTGGCAACTGCACCAACTACTTCTCTGAGGGCAACATCACCTGGACACTCCATTCCACGTCCCCCGCTGAAGAGTTTTACACGTAAGTGCATGTAAGTGAGGGGGTGGTCTGTTAGCGGCAGGCCACACCCCTGGGGTTTGACTTTGTAGGAAGAAGGCAGGAGCTGAGAGCTCTTCACCTGTCTCCTGGCAGATTTCTGAGAGATGAAGCTATCAGGGCTGAGGGAGCAAATATGAGCAACAGAGTGGCAGGGCAAGAAGCTCTACCTCAAAGGCTCCATAATCCGGCCCTTGCGCACCTCCCCACCTCCATTCTGATGTGCCAAGCCGGATTGCCCCAGCATGCCCAAGCAGATCCCTGCATTCACATTCCAAAACTATTTCTCTGCATCAAACCACCCTTCTTCCTGGGTCCTCGTCTCAGCTAGCTGTCACAGAAGCAAAGCATCCTACAACTTCAATAGTTCAAAACTGTTCAAATAATTTCTGGTTTAATGTGTTGACTTCTTAAGTGGAATCTACCTTTTGGAAGAAGATTCTTGCTAAAGGTAGTATTTTTTAATGCTAGAACTTCAGGCAATGACAACCCAAAGAGAGAGCTCCTTTGGGATAGGGGAGGGGAGCCCACTACCCACACATATACATCCTCCTGTACCCAAAAGCCAGTCATATTGGTCAAAGGGGTTCAGGTCCCAGCCAGCAAAGGGGAGACCAGGAAGTCTCCCTTTGGGCTGAGCACTCCTGCCAGGGGCAGCAGACTGAATGTGCATCTTACTCCTTCAGGATGGGCAGGGCCAATCCCAGCTCTTCCTGGGGCTCAGTGGCCACTTGCAGGGCCATGTCCAGTTTTCCCCAGGCTCCCTTCTAGAGGTATCACAGATTGTGTGCCCAGATCACTGTCCTGACCCTCTCATGGGCCTTTCTTTCTCCTGTACCCTAGGCGCCATGTCCTGCAGATCCACCGGTCCAAGGGACTCCAGGACCTGGGGGGCATCAGCTGGCAGCTTGCCCTCTGCATCATGCTGATCTTCACTGTTATCTACTTCAGCATCTGGAAAGGTGTCAAAACATCTGGCAAGGTGAGGAGGACTCTGGCCTCTGATCCAGGCCTGCCAAGGTGCCCACAGAGTCTTCAAACGTAGAACCCAATAGCCTGGACAGCTACTGGTCAGGGGACAGTCGTCATTTCCTTCAACGCCAAACACATTCCATGATGCTCAATCTCTCTCTTCTCTAAATCTGTTAGAAAATGCTAGAAATGGGCCAATCTCAAGAACCATTATATGATTTTTTTTTTTTGAAATTCCTTTAACCCACTGGTAGTATCACAATTAGTAATAGTGGCAATAATTTACTGGAAACCCATCATGGACCATGTTCAGTGCTTTATATACACAGGCCAACTCTGTTGTTTCCTGCTAGATATTTGCCCATTCTACAGATGCGGAGCAGGCTTTGCGGTTTCTATTGGCCAAGCTGAACCAGATCCTTATCTGCCTGATTTTGAAGGCTGTGATCTTTCTGCCACACCACCTTGTCTACTAAAATGACAGAAAAAAGGTGGATCTCCTTTCCCGAGGCCTTCAAGAATAAAAGACACTGATATCCACCCATCTCCCTCCCCTTCCCCCTTCCGGAACAGCATGCTGATAACCTGTTTCTGCTCTCCTTCCTCACAGGTGGTGTGGGTGACAGCTACCTTCCCTTACATCATCCTTTCTGTCCTGCTGGTGAGGGGGGCCACCCTACCCGGAGCCTGGAGGGGTGTTCTTTTCTACTTGAAACCCAACTGGCAGAAACTTCTGGAGACAGGGGTAAGATGGGGGAAATGGTATGCACCTGTCATTTTACTAAATGAAGCTAGTCCTCCTCTGAATAGGATGGTAGGGACAACTGAAATTTGCTTTCAGTGTGCAAGTCTGCAGCGACGTTAAAACCAGAACTACAAGCACAAAAAGCACAGTTGAGGCTACTGGATGGGTTTATGGCTAAATGATAGGAAGAGAAATTACATTTGTTTGCACTTGATATGTGACCGTTCCTGGAATGTGCCTTACAAGCCGGTCTCCCACCTCTGTGCAAAGCCACATGGAGGCACGAGAGGTGCTGGCCCCACAGGTGCCTACTGTCAGCCTGGGTCTCACCCCCACCCCAATGCCCTTATCCCTGCTGTGTTCCAGGTATGGGTGGATGCTGCTGCTCAGATCTTCTTCTCTCTTGGTCCGGGCTTTGGGGTCCTACTGGCTTTTGCTAGCTACAACAAATTCCACAACAACTGTTACCAGTGAGTATCCGGGGTCCTCAGGCAAAGCTTGAAAGTGGGGTAAGCAAAAGTTAGCTAGTCTGGAGGAAGGTAATTGAACTGATGGCCTCAAACTTGACCAGGCTCTGGCCATGATGACACTACCCCTTGTGAGTACTGCAGGTCCCTGACCAATTCACCCATGGCCAGAGCACCCACCCAGGCCGTAACTTCACTTGGGCTACTCAGGGTTGCTAGAGTCCCTGTGTATAGAAAAAGTAATAATTAAGAAATTCTGAGGCTGGGTGCAGTGGCTCACACCTGTAATCTGCACTCAGGAGGCTGAGGTGGGAAGATTGCTTGAGGTCAGGAGTTCAAGACCAGACTGAGCAAGAGTGAGACCCCATCTCTACAAAAAATGGAAAATTAGCTAAGCATGCTGGCACGTACCTGTAGTCCCAGCTACTCACGAGGCTGAGGCAGGAGGTTCATCTGAGCCCACGAATTTGAGGTTGCAGTGAGCTACGATGATGCCACTGTACTCTAGTCTGGACAACAGAGCAAGACCCTGTCTCAAAAAAAAGAAATTCCAAAGCAGATTTATAAAAATTGTAACATATAATTAAATAGTTAGGTTTAATTAGTTAATATGTTTAACAATAAAAATTGTAATGTGACCATTTGTTTTATGTATGTATATAAAAAAAAGTAAACTGATTGAATTATTTTGACTAACACAAAATGCCACAATTTTTTCTTACAAAAACTCACTTCAGAAGTTTTAATAAAACTGGGAGTGTTGTACCAATTATGATTTAAATATCACTCATCATCTTTAGACTTTTAATGTTCTATCGCAGATGGCAGTGTCCAGCAATCTATTTATGCTATTCATAAGATAATTATAGAATTTATTTTTTTAAAGGTGGGGGGTGATTCACTTGTACCCCTTTAACTGGGACACCGGCCTGAAGTTGTATGATGAAGTCTTTTAAAAGTGTCAGGGTATCTCTGTGGCAGTCTTTTGACTTTATTTGAAGATAATGTCAAAGTCTAAATATGAAGACTTCACAAATGTGAAGCCTCGTCTTAGCCCCCATTCCAACCTGGGCCCTGCTTCTGAACTAGGCCTATTTGAAATGAAGGGGTGTGTGTTGTGCTGTTTCACAATAGGTCCGCCTTTTAAAACACCCCTTAGGCTGGGCACGAGGGCTCATGCCTGTAATCCCAGCACTTCTGGGGCCTGAGGCAGGAAGATGGCTTGAAGCCAGAAGTTCAAGATCAGCCTGGGCAACATAGTGAGACCCTATCTCTACAAAAAAAAAAAAAAAGAAAAATTAGCTGGGTGTGGTGGTGTGCACTTGTAGTCCCAGCTACTTGGGAGGCTGAGGTGGGAGGATCGCTTGAGCCCAGGAATTCAAGGCTACAGTGAGCTATGACGGCACCACTGCACTCCAGCCTGGGCTACAGAGCAAGACCCTGTCTCAAAAAAAACCCAACCTGCTATTCTCACTAATCACAGCAATTTGTGCTTCCAGCCTGGGAGGTGGGCTCTGGGAGAAGGGGAAGGGACACCAGACAGTTCAGCCTGATGGCCCTTGGCAAGCTGGCCTGTCTCCAGGAGGGCAGGCACACAGACAGATGCTCCTTAGACTCCCAACCTTGGAACTGTCTCAGACCCCTTGGGTTTCTCACTCCAGAGACGCCCTGGTGACCAGTGTGGTGAACTGCATGACGAGCTTCGTTTCGGGATTTGTCATCTTCACGGTGCTAGGGTACATGGCTGAGATGAGGAACGAAGATGTGTCTGAAGTGGCCAAAGATGCGGGTAAGACCTTAGGTTCTGTTTAGATCTCCTGCTCCTACTGAATTTCTTGGCTTTGAATCTTCAGAAATATATAACTTTTAAATTATTTCCAAATTCTGCCTTAAATTTTTCAAAGATTTGAGAGAAACTCAATGCCTTGGAGATCTCAACCCTTTCCATGCATTCAGGCCACGTGGGGATGGGGCAACTCCCTTGGTGCCCAGGAGTGGGGGCTTCAAAAACCTATAGGCTTGAAATATGACTGGGATGATTAGCAGTAAAACCAGTGGGTTTGGGACCTGTCATGGTCTTGGGATGGCTACAAGTCTAGTGAGCAAATAACTATTCTTAGAACTGCTCCTTGCAGAAAAATAAAATGTAACCAATGTGGCTACTCCACTGTGAAGTTTTCATGGAGTAAGAAAAGATCAACAGAAGTTGAAAAAGAGATGATTGGATCTAGAGGATGAGTGCCAGGGCTTTCTTGCTAACATATTGTGTCTCTGGCCTGATGTAGTGCTTTGACCAAGCCTGTACCCCAAATGAGGGCACCCCTAGCTAGCCCATGAGAGGTTGAAAATGTGTCCCTTATACTATCAATAGGGATTTTAAAATAGCAAGAGGTCTTTATTCCAAGGTCTCTGTGACTCTACAGAAATCAGTTTAATATTTCCTGCTGGTCTGGAGACAAAGACATCAGAGAGACTAAATGCTGTGAGACTTTGGAAATATCAATCCTGGCCCTGAAAAAGCACTGAATTGTTATATAGTAGAAACTCTTATACTTGTGTGCAGCTTTACTAGTCTTAGGAGTCTCTAGTCTGTTTCCATCTCCCACATTAATTGGGGGCACACACTTTTCAAGATGGACACTGTCTGCCCACCAGGATGTCAGGTGGCCAGGTGAATGGTGTGGAGTGTGAGGAAGCACTTGGGTGCGTGTCAAGGCCTGATTCACGTGCAAGATCTTGCAATAAGAATAAGAATTGTTGTTGTGGCTGAGTTTTCCTCTATGACATCTTTGTAGGACAGGTCTCAGCAACCACCTCTTTTCTCCCCCTCTGTCTCAGGCCCCAGCCTCCTCTTCATCACATATGCAGAAGCTATAGCCAACATGCCAGCGTCCACGTTCTTTGCCATCATCTTCTTCCTGATGTTAATCACGCTGGGCTTGGACAGCACAGTGAGTGAATGGGGAGGGAAGATGGGCTCTGGGAGGATGAAGAGGAAAGGTGAGGAGGAGGAGGAAGAGGAGGAGGAGGAGGTGGTGGCAGCTATACTCCTTCCCTCCCATCCTGGCCATCTCTGGTGCTTCCCAGGTCCCTAGTTCACTCCTCAGTGATGGCACTTACCACCCTCTAGTACTGTAGAGTCATTAATGGGATAATGTGGGTAACGTGCTGGCACCAGCCAAGGACTCAGCATATGTGAACTGTCATTATTGTGTACTGCCCTTTGCCCAGATGATGGCACCTAAAGGCCAGGGTGAAGTACTTGTGTCTCTGCCCTGCCTAGCATTCAGCTCAGAAGCTTGTACTTGGCCTTTCTGGTGCAAAGTTTCCCCAAGAGACCTCACATTTGAAATTCTGTCCATACATTATATTTTCTTTCCTGGACGTCCTTAGTGAAGGGTTCTAAATGATAGTGTAAAACGGGGAAATATACTTCTAGAGGCTTTCGTGGGCCAGTGAGTCAGGAGAACTGGTCATGATCTGCTTGACTAGTCACTCAGCAATCTTACCCCTCCCTCCTGTTCACTGTCCTGAAGTCCACAGACTTGTTCCAAAGCCTCCACCATGACCGTGTGCATGTACCTCTCAGTTTGCAGGCTTAGAGGGGGTGATCACAGCTGTGTTGGATGAATTCCCGCACATCTGGGCCAAACGCCGGGAGTGGTTTGTACTCGCAGTGGTCATTACCTGCTTCTTCGGATCCCTGATCACCCTGACTTTTGTGAGTACCATGCCCCTCAGCTTTGAGTTGGCTTCCCTTAGGGCAATAGAAGGCTATGAGAAGCTGTCCCTTTCCTTCCATCCCACATGGTAGCCTGGCTTTGCGGCCAAAGGAAGGGGGATTGTTACTCCCATTAAGAAATTTGTCATCAAGAAGAAAGTTGTTTCTGGCAGCATCTGTTTGAGAATCTGTGCAAGGTATCTGGAGGCTCTAGCATTTTACAACAGATCCAGCTAGATTTCAGGCTTGGCAAAATATCTGGAGAAAACTTAGGATTTTCTTTTCCAGTCTATTTCCACTCCTTAGGGCTGCTTTCATGGGACTGTCACCTTGGTGTCCTGATATGCAGAACATCTGGAGGCTGGTATCTCATATGTGTAATGCCACTCTGTCTCCTCCAGAACTTGCAGTGGTAAAGAAGTCAGACCCTTATCGGCAATTTTTTTTTTTTTTGGCAGCCGAAATACTGTAAAGCCTGCATCAGATAGTATCCACGGGCATCCTAGGCTGTGTCCTCCTGACTCAAGGCAGATTTTGCAAATATGCATCTTCAAGCAGTGACTCCAGTGGCCTTGGAGCTTCAGAGAGTTGGTGGGGTGGAGCTGAGTAGAACCCAAAGGAGTCATGAGTTAGGACAGATGGCAACTGTGACCAAGGTCCTCAATGTGTCTGGTGTCATGGACCCTCCCAGATTCAGTCTCTAGAGGTGGAAATTCTCCAGGAACACAATAGGTGTTTAGTAACTTGAAGAAAGTTGAAAATAGATTCAGAGGCCCTTTGGAGTTTGTTTCTTAAAATTTAGTGGGGAGAGGAAATAAGTAAGAAGAATGTGTTCCATAGGGCAGGAAGAGGTGTCTTACAGGGTGAGTACCCGGCCCACATTGCAAAGGCCAGTTCAAGGGGCAGGCTCTGGGATCCTTATAGTAGGTCCAAGGTGGGAATTTTCCAGAAATATCCTATGTTAAGAAGCTTCTGCAAGGCCGGGCGCGGTGGCTCACGCCTGTAATCCTAGCACTCTGGGAGGCCGAGGCGGGCGGATTGCTCGAGGTCAGGAGTTCAAAACCAGCCTCAGCAAGAGCGAGACCCCGTCTCTACTAAAAAATAGAAAGAAATTAA
>CAUYPO010108452.1:0-10703 GCA_963574435.1 Cheirogaleus major
GTGCCTTGCCTGGGCCACCAGGGGATTGGACTCGCTTGAAGCTCTGACATGTGGGGGGGGAGGGGGGAGGGGCAATGTATGTAACCCTAACAACATTTGTACCCCCATTATATGATGAAATAAAAGCAAAAAAAAAAAAAAATTAAAAAAAAAAAGAAACAAACAGATAAAAGTTTAGTTCCTATTATGAATTCTTGTAAGAAATTAGTACTTGATTGGAAATAAAGGTAAGAAATACCGATTGTTCCTTCATTTTTATTTTTTAAATTATTTTTAAGTTTTATTTTTAATTAATAAATAACATATTTATAGGGTACAGTGTGATGTTTTGATATGTATGTACATTGTGGAATTCATTCTTCATTTTTAAATGGTATTTTATAAATACAAAATTTTTGTTTGGATATTATGATAGCTTTATATTTTTATAGATGTTCATTGTCCAAATGTATTAATACTTTCTAAACGTCTTTTTAGTTAAGTCTTAGCTGAGCTGTAATTATTAGGCGATAATTTTGGTTCAGATTTGTTCAGTGTCAAATGTGGAAATCCACAAGAAAGCCTTAACTAGCTTATCTGCCAGGTAGGTATGTAACCATTGAGCAAATTTTCCTTTTTACTATAAGCACTATTACTTCTACTATAACTTCTATCAGTCATGTTAATATCAGTGCTCCTTTTATTAGTAATAAGAAATAATTCATTTATCACTCTAAGGGTATGGTTAATGATTTATTTTTCATGTACATTTGGAGTATATTCTGCTTGATACAAGTCAGTTTGCTTATTTTCTAGAACACTATGGATATTGATGTCAGTAGAGATATTTTTTCTAAGTGCAAACATTGAAGTCACTGTAAACATATGTGTAGGACAGATAATGGATGCAAATGATGAAGTTTCTGGATTTTCCTTCCAGGATTTCAAATTAAGAAACAGAGCTTATTGCCTTATTCTAATACTTGGAAGTTATTATCATCACTGTTGCATAGAAATGGTGAGTGCAGACATTTTTACCTGATTCCTGATCTCAAAAATAAAGCATTGAATCTTATATAATCAAGCATGATGTTCATTGTAAAATATTTGTAGATGGCTTTCAACAAATGCTATTCCTTATTTACTGATATGATAGACTTTTCCACATACAGACGTTAGTCAAATGCTTTATTTCACTGCATTTGTTGAGATGATCATCAGTTTTTCCATTTCAGTCTCTTAATATTGGAAATCGCCAGGCTTTGCCTGGGTTCACTCTCCCCATACTGGAGCCTGAGCAGTCTGATAGGACAATGGAAAAGTTCTACTCATTTGTTTCCTCTCTCTCACGGATGTCAGTCATGCACTTCCCAATGTACAATGCATGAAAACACTTTCTGTTACATATTTCATCCAGTTGTAAGTATTTTTTGTTCTTCGACAGGATTCTTATTTTCATGGCATTTACAGATGGTTAATGCTGATAATTTTTGATGATATTTAGTGTGTTATTTTCTTTTATTTCTTCCCACCCTTAACTATCTACTGGTTTAATTTTTATTTTTTCCCATTCCACCCATCTTTATCTTTATTTTTTAATATCACAGGTAATTTTTCTTCTTTAGATATGACATTTTTTTATTTCAGCATATTATGGGGGTACAAATTTTAAAGTTTCAAATGATGCCCTTGCCCCCTCCCACCACAAGTGTGAGCTTCAAGTGTGACCATCACCCAGACTCTGCACATATCACTCATTATGTGTGTATAAACCAGCCCCCACTACCCCCTCCCACCTGCCCAATACCCAATTAGTGTAATTCCTATGTGTCCACTTAGGTGCTAATCAGTTAATACCAATTTGCTGGTGAGTACATGTGGTGCTTGTTTTTCCATTCTTGGGATACTTCACTTAGTAGTATGGGTTCCAGCTCTATCCAGGAAAATACAAGATGTGCTATATCACTATTGTTTCTTAGAGCTGAATAGTACTCCATGGTATACATAAACCACATTTTATTAATCCACTCATGGATTGATGGGCACTTCGGTTGTTTCCACAGCTTTGCAATTGTGAATTGTGCTGCTATAAACATTCGAGTCCAGGGGTCTTTGTGGAGTGTCATCTGATCTTTTGGGTAGATGCCCAGTAATGGGATTGCTGGATCAAATGGTAGATCTACTCGTATTGCTTTAAGGTATCTCCATATTGCTTTCCACAGAGGTTGAACTAGTTTGCGGTCCCACCAGCAGTGTACGAGTGTTTCTATCTCTCCGCATCCACGCTAACACCTATTGTTTTGGGACTTTTTGATAAAGGCTATTTTTACTGGAGATAAGTGATATCTAATTGTAGTTTTGATTTGCATTTCCCTGGTGATTAGGGATGTTGAGCATTTTCTTATATGTTTGTTAGCCATTATTCTTTCTTCTTAAGAAAAGTTTCTGTTCATGTCCTTTGCCCACTTTTTGATAGGGTTGTTTGATTTTTCCTTGCTGATTTTCCTGAGTTCTAAATAGATTCTAGTTATCAGCCCTTTATCGGAGGGGTAGCTTGTGAAAATTTTCTCCCATTCTGTGGGTTGTCTGTTTGCTCTCTTGACAGTTTCTTTGGCTGTGCAGAAGCTTTTTAATTTGATCAGGCCCCATTTATTTATTTTTGTTGCTTCTGTGATTGCCTTTGGGCTCTTCTTCATAAATTCTTTGCCTAGGCTAATGTCTAGAAGGGTATTTACAACATTTTCCTCTAGAATTCTAATAGTTTCACACCTAAGGTTCAAGTCTGTTACCCAGCGTGAGTTGATTTTTGTTAGAGGTGAAAGGTGTGGGTCCTGTTTCAGTCTTCTACATGTGGCTATCCAGTTTTCCCAGCACCATTTATTGAATAAGGATTCTTTTCCCCAATGTGTGTTTTTGTCTTCTTTGATGAAGATTAGTTGGCTATATGAGGCGCCTATTCTCCCGAGGCAGTTCCAGCTTAGAGTCCCTGACTTAGTGAACAGCTCTGTAGGACTGGCCCCGCTGGTTACCCAAGGCAAGATCTCTAACTGCCTCCCCTATCAGCTCAGTCTGGTTTCCTCCCCTCTTGGTGCAGTCCTAGCACGGAGCTCCCAGAGGGTTCATGGTGCTTTCCACCAATGACCACGCCCTACAGCACCCTCTTCTCCTGCCGCGATTTCGCACCAACTTTAGACAGGTCCCTGGCTGGGTCAGTGTGGAGGTCAATGGAGAAGCAAGAAGTCCTCCTGTGGGTCTGATCCCACTTCACCCCCTGGCCCTGCGGGCTGGCGCCCTCCCATGCTCTATGCCCTATTGTTTGTTTTGCACTCTCCAGAGAACTCGATCTTATCTCCCGATCACCTTGAGAGTTCAGGATGCTGTTCTTGTAGGGGGGGAGATCCACTCGCATGTAGGAGACCAAGATCTATGTCTCTTTCTCTGGGAGCAGGGATTTTTTTCTCAAGATAAGACATTTATGTCATAATAATATCTTTGCTGCTTTGCTGTGTTTGAGGATGCAAAAGTATCTTCATGTATTTGCTCGTTAATCCTGATGACAAATCCATGTCGATGAGTGTGTAAAAGATTCAGCATCATGGGTTTGTTGTGAGGGTATATGGAAAAATCAACATAAAAGTTCAAAGTTCATTACGGTTGTGTAAGTAAGCATTTCAGAAATATAAATTATTTTTGATGCTTTTGTACCTTTATTTCTAGCTATCTTTATTGTTCATAAGACTTATGAAATAAGAAAATGAAATACAATGAGATATATAATAGTCTCTCACTGCATGTCAGCTGGTGTATTTTACATTTGTTTTCTTCATGTTAAACAGCTTGTTCTCTTTTGTGAGTTAAACAGCCTTAGGGAAATGGCAGAATTAAATAATGGGAGAACTGGTTCAAAATAAGGATTCTTTTCCAGAGATTTGCCCTTATAGCTTTTATACACCTGAAATAGTTCAGAGAATGGGCATATTTCTTCTCTGCTATATATCATTCATTATATTTACTTTGGTGAGGAAAGCAGATGAATCTTTGCTGCATTTGTGTCAAACTTTGTAGAGGAATGGTAGGTGAAGTGTCACATGGGTATTGAAAATTTCAGGTAGGAGTGAGAAGGAGGGTCCCAGTCATGACCAGAAGAACTAGTTTAGGGTCAATTATCTCCACATGTAGTATCTTACAACTTTCCTCAGGTTCAGATGGGTTTGGGAAAATTCACAGTATAAGAGACCTATAGTGGAATTCAACAGATAGGAGTTAAAAGTTTAGTTTCCTTTCAAGGGTTAGGGGAAGAAATTAAATTTATGTCCTCTCTGTCTCTGATGTATCTCTGCTTCTCATCATAAAATTTTTGGTGTCTTGTTACTGTTTCTCTATATATTTGGACTGAAGACATTTGTAAAGAAAAGAAGGATGTGGTTGGTGTGTTGGAGGGATCTTTTTGTTAAAGTTTGGGGAAAATCAAATCATTTTAAATGATACTTATGTAAAAACTTCATTTCCTACAGGTTGGAGAAAATATACTTCCTAAAGAAGAAAAGGAAACAGGGCCAAGCTGATGCTCTCTGAATCCTGACAATCATCCAGGTAAACATAGAGCAGGTGAGAGGATCCTCACTAAGGGAAGGATGCAAGTTAGAGGGCGGTGGGATGGGCATTCCCTACACCTTATGAATAAATAAATTTAGGGTTCAGGCATCATGGTGGGCTGAGGAGAGTGATGAAAGCTGCAGGGAATGACAGTGGGGGATGGGTCAATATCTTCATATTCAGCCTTGCTGTGTGCAGTGCCCTACCGAGAAAGCTGCCAGTCACTTAGACTCTGTAACTGGTTCCTCTCTGGGTGAAGTAAGGGTCACCAAGTCTGTTTGTGGTGACCTTTGAACTGGTGATCGGGTAGAGCTGCAAGTACTGTGAGCTGCCTGGCTTGATCCCAGGAGATCCTAGGTAGCCACCTGGACCTCAAACATCCTAAACATGATTTCAGCAGTCCAGTCCTAACAACATGAACACGTAGAGGTTATAGAAGATACAGAAGATAAAAATACTTCCAAATAGAAGACAAAATGGTAACAAGCTAGTTCTATCCTGGTCCGGACATTCATCCAAATAAACATAGAGCAGGTGAGGGGATCCCCACTGAGGAAGGGATGCAAGTTGGAGGGTAGTGGAATAAGTATTCTCTAGGACTTAAGAATAAATAAGTTGGGTTCAGGCATCATGCTGTGCTGAGGAGAATGATGAAAGCTGCAGAGGGTGATGGTGGTGGATAGGGAAGCACTTCCACATTGAGCCATGCTGTGTGCAGTGCCCTATCCAGAAAGGTACCAGTTACTCAGACTAGGTGTAACTGGTTCCTCTCTGTGTGGAGTAAGGCTCACCAAGTGCATCATTTGTGATGGCTTTCATACTGGTGATGAGATGGAGCTGTAGGCACCTTGAGCTGCCTTTCCTGATCCTGGGAGATTCTAGGTGGTCAATTGGACCTCAAGGATCCTCAAGGTGAATTCAATGGACCAGTCCTAATAACATGAATGCATACATGTTAAAGAAAGTAAAGATAGAGGAGACAAAGATGCTTCCTAATAGAAGAAGAGAAAACAGGAATGAGCTGGTTCACTCCTGGCCCTGGCAATCATCCTGGTAAATATAGAGCTGGTGAGGGGATCCTCACTGAGAAGAATGCAAATTGGAGGACAGTGGGGTGGGGATTCTCTAGGACTTACAAATAAAAAACTTCAGGGTTCAGGTGTCATGCTGGGCTGAGGCAAGTGATGAAGGTTGTAGGGAATGATGGTGGCATGTGGGGAAGCACCTTCACATTCAGCCATGATGTGTGCAGTGCCCTACTCAGAAAGGTGCCAGTCACTTAGACTCTTTGTAACTGGTTCCTGTCTGGGTAGAGTAAGGCTCCAAGTACAACCTTTGTATCAGCCATTAGACCAGAGATGGGGGAGGAGCTGTAATAATTCTTGAAATTGCTTCCTTAAGCCCAAGAGGGCCTTGGCATCCACCTGCACTTCAGGCATCCTCAGGACGTTAATGCTTTATTTGTGGTCTATGGATCATTGGAGTTTAACTTCAACTGATAGGAATGGATTCTTAGAATATATTGTGCTTACCCACTGACACACGTGTAAAATTAAAATTGAAATCAAGCTTTGGATTTTCCAGGAAAGAGATGCAGCCTTCTTTATAGATGTCTAAAAATAATAAATTTTTGTTTAACAATTTTATATTTGAGTTTTTAATTAATTAATTAATTAATTTATTTTTATTTCAGCAAATTATGGGAGTACAAATTTTAGGGTTTCAAATAATGCCCTTGCCCCCCCTCCCCCCACAAGTCTGAGCTGCAAGCCTTACCATCCCTCAGACAGTGCACGTCTCACTCATTATTTAAGTATATATCTGCCTCCCCCACCCAATACCCCATTAATGTAGTTCCTATATGTCCACTTAGTTGCTGCTCACTTAATACCAGTTTGCTGGTGAGTACATGTGGTGCTTGTTTTTCCATTCTTGGGTTACTTCACTTAGTAGTATGGGTTCCAGCTCTATCCAGGAAAATACAAGATGTGCTATATCAACGTTATTTCTGAGAGCTGAATAGTACTCCATGGTATACATATACTACATTTTACTAATCCACTCATGAATTGATGGGCACTTGGGTTGTTTCCACAGCTCTGCAATTATGAATTGTGCTGCTATAAACATTCAAGTGCAGGTGTCTTTTTCATAGAATGATTTTTGTACTTTTGGGTAGATGCCCAGTAATGGGATTGCTGGATCAAATGGAAGATCCACTTGTATCGCTTTAAGGTATCTCCATATTGCTTTTCATAGAGTTTGAAATAGTTTGCAGACCCATCAGCAGTGTAGGAGTGTTCCTATCTCTCTGCATCCACGCCAAAATCTATTGTTTTGGGACGTTTTGATGAAGGCCATTCTTACTGGAAATAAGTGATATCTCATTGTAGTTTTGATTTGCATTTCCCTGATGATTAGAGATGTTGAGCATTTTTTCATATGCTTGTTAGCCATTTTTCTGTCTTCTTTAGAAAAGTTTCTGTTCATGTCATTTGCCCACTTTTTGATAGGGTTTTTTTGATTTTTTCTTGCTAATTTTCGTGAGTTCTAAGTAGATTCTAGTTATCAGCCTCTTATCAGATGTGTAGGATGCGAAGATTTTCTCCCATTCTGTAGGTTGTCTGTTTACTTTGATGATTATTTGTTTGGCTGTGCAGAAGCTTTTTCATCTGATCATGTCCCATTTATTTATTCTTGCTGCTGCTGTGATTGCCTTTGGGGTCTTCTTCATAAATTCTTTGCCTAGGCCGATGTCTAGGAGAGTGTTTCTAACATTTTCCTCTAGAATTCTAATAGTTTCATACGTTAGGTTTAAGTCTGTTATCCAGCGTGAGTTGATTTCTGTGAGCGGTGAAAGGTGTGGATCCTGCTTCAGCCTTCTACAAGTTGCTATCCAGTTTTCCCAGCACCATTTATTGAAAAGGGATTATTTTATCCAATGTATGTGTCTGCTTTGTCAAAGATTAGATGGCTATATGAGGATGGTTTATATCAGGGTTTTCACATCTTTTCCACTGGTCAATAATCCTATTCTTGTGCCAATACCAGATTGTTTTCATTACTACAGCTTTGTAGTAAAGTTTGATGTCTGGCATATTAATACCTCCCATTTTTTTTTATTGCCTAGAATTGCTTTTGCTATGCGGGGTCTTCTCTGGTTCCAAACGAAGTGTAAAATTATTTTTTCCATATCTGTGAGGAATGATGTTGGGATTTTAATAGGTATTGCATTGAATCTGTATATCAGTTTGGGTAGATGGACATTTTAATGATGTTGAGTCTGCCGACCCATGAGCATGATATGGATTTCCATCTGTTTATAACCTCTGTTATTTCGTTCCTCAGTGTTACCTGTAAAGGTCTTTTACCTCCTTGGCTAAGTATATTCCTAGGTACTTTATTTTCTTTTTGCTATTGTGAAGGGTATTGAGTATTTTGCTTTGGTTCTCAATTTGATTGTTGTTGCCATATATGAATGCCTCTGATTTCTGTGTGTTGATTTTTTATCCTGATACTTTACTAAATTCATTTATCAATTCCAGGAATCTCTTGGTTGAATCCTTGGGGTTTTCTAAATATAATATCATATCATCAGCAAATAGTGAAAGTTTGATCTCTTCTGCCCAAATTTGGATACCTTTAATTCCTCTTTCATGTCTGATTGCTATAGCTAGGACTTCCAGCACTATGTTGAATAGAAGTGGAGTTAGTGGGCAGCCTTGCCTGGTTACAGTTCTAAGTGGGAATGCTTTCAGTATTTCCCCATTCCGTGTGATGCTGGCTGTGTGTCGTATATGGCTTATATCATTTTTAGGTATGTCCCCTCTATACCTATTTTATTAAGTGCTCTTAAAATGAAAGGGTGTTGAATTTTGTCAAAACCTTTTTCTGCATCTGTTGAAAGAATCATGTGGTCTTTGTTTTTGCTTCTGTTTACGTGGTGAATTACATTTATAGATTTACATATGTTGAACCATCCGTGCATCCCTGGGATGAAGCCCACTTGGTTGTGATGAATTATTTTTTTTATAAGTGTCTGAATTCGGTTAGCTAGGATTTTGTTGAAAATTTTTGCATCTATATTCATAAGGGATATTGGTCTGTAATTTTCTTTTTTTGTTGCATCCTTTCCATGTTTTGGAATCAGAGTTATGTTCGCAACATAAAAGGTGTTGAGGAAGTTTCCATTCTTCTCTATGTTGTGGAATAATTTCTGCAATATAGGAACCAGTTCTTCTTTGTAAGTGTGATAAAATTCTGATGTGAAACCATCTGGGCCGGGACTTTTCCTTTTAGGAAGATTTTTAATTGCTCTTTCTATTTCGGCTCTTGATATTGATCTGTTCAGAAGTTCTATTTCTTCCTGGTTGAGCATAGGGAGGCTTTGTGTTTCTAGAAATTTGTCCATTTCCTCCACATTTTCCAGTTTGTGTGCATAAACGTTTTTGTATTATTCATAAATTATAAATTGTATCTCCTTGGGATCAGTTGTGATATTTCCTTTTTTGTTCCTGATGGAGCTTATTATAGATTTCTCTTTTCTGCTTTTCTTTAGTCTAGCCAAAGGTGTGTCAATTTTGTTTATTTTTTCGAAAAGCCAACTTTTTGTTTTATTAATCTTCTGTATAGTTTCCCTGTTTTCAATTTCGTTAAGTTCTGAATTGATCTTCTTAATTTCACTTCGTCTGCTGGGTTTGGGGTTGGTCTGTTCTTCTTTTTCCAGCTCTTTGAGGTGATTCATTAAATTGTCTGTTTGTGATCTTTTAGACTCTTGATTATAGACGTTTATGGAAATAAACTTTCCTCTCAGTACTGCTTTAGCTGTGTCTCAGAGGATTTGATAACTTGTCTCTCCATTGTCATTTTGTTCAAAGAATTTTTTAATTTCGATCTTGATTTCTTCATTTATGAAGTAATCATTTAAAAGAAAGTTGTTTAATTTCCACATTTTTGGGTAGAAATGTGGGTTTATGTTAGGGTTGATTTCTGCTTTTATTCCACTGTTATCTGAGAAGATACATGGTATGATTTCCATATTTCTAAATTTTTGATACTTACTTTGTGCCCTAGGATATGGTCATTCTTAGAGAATGTCCCTTGAGCTGATGAGAAGAATGTATATTCAATGGATTTTGGGTAGAATGTCGTGTAAATGTCAGTCAAATCCAATTGTTCTAGAGTTTTGTTTAAGTCCATTATTTGTGTATTAATTTTCTGTTTGGAGGATCTGTCCTGTGCAGTCAGTGGGATGTTGAAATCTCCTATTATTATGGAGTTGCTGTTAATCAATTTGCTTAGATCCAGTAAGGTTTTCTTTATGAATCTGGGTGCACCTAAGTTGGGTGCATATATATTTAAAATTGTTATATTTTCTTGTTGAACTGTACCCTTCACCATTATATAATGACTGTCTTTGTCTTTCACTACTTTTGATGGTTTAAAAACTAAATCATCTGAGATCAGAACCGCCATGCCAGCCTTCTTTTGTCTTCCACTTGCTTGAAATACTGATCTCCACCCCTTTACTTTTAGTCTGTATGCATCCTTGGAGGTTCGGTGTGTTTCCTGTAGACAGCAGATACTTGGCTTGTATTTTCTTACCCATTCAGCCAGCCTATGTCTCTTGAGTGGGGAGTTTAAGCCATTTACATTTATTGAGATAACTGATAGGTGAGGCAGATTACTGTTCATTCTGTTGGGTTAGACGTTGTTGCTTTGGTTTCTTCTTGAGTCATTGTGATATCTGGCCTTTAATCTTTACATTTTGGGTGTTTTTATGTTTGTGAGTATTTTTTATGCTGATCCGCTTGCAACACTGTTTTGATTACTTCTTGTAGGGCTGATCTTGTCTTGGTGAATTCCCTCAGACTTTGCTTATCTGAGAATGTCTTGATTTCTCCTTCACATATAAAACTTAGTTTTGCAGGGAATAAGATTCTAGATCGAGCATTATTCTGTTTTAGAAGAGTGAAAATGGGGCCCCCGTCTCTCCTTGCTTGTAAAGTTTCAGTAGAGAAGTCTTGCATTATTCAGATTGGCTTTCCTTTGTATGTTACTTGCTTCTTTTGCCTTACAGCTTGTGGAAGGGCCTCTTTAGTTGATATTTTGGTCAGTCTGATGACTGC
>CAUYPO010108453.1:0-22939 GCA_963574435.1 Cheirogaleus major
ATAAGTTACTACGAATCTGTGACCTTTTAACAAGTCCTTAGTAGGAGTTATTATAGTTATTTTCCTAAAGCTGCCTGTAAAGTAAAACAAGCTTTCAGTACTTTAAAGCTTTCCTCATCACACAAGAGCAAAACGGATTCGTCGTCAATGTACAGCACAAACTATCGTGCGGACTGTGAGTGCCGGCTGTGGGCAAGGTTTTGCGGCCGGTGAGCATGGTACCGAAGTGGTTAATAATCATTGCATCTGTGGACTCAATGCCTACAGTGTGCCAGGATTTTTATATACATTATTTCATTTAACTCTCACAATAGGGCTGCAAGAGAGGTATTATTATCCTACTCTATTATCAGTGAAGACTGAAATTTGTGTTAAATAACTTGCCTAAGGTCACACATTTAATAAGTGATGGAGCCATACCTACTTGATTTCAAATCTCTCTCCACTCCCCCACACTTTGCCTTTCCTCCTCTCTCTACCTCCTTAACACCTTTTACCCAACTCTTCTCTCCCTTGGTGTCCCCAGTATCGTACACCAGGACTTCATGCTCTCTCACTGCAGCTACATGCCTCCGTGTCTCCAGTATGTCCTCCCAGCTGTCCATCCATCACCCCCTCTGCTGCCAGAATGAACTTCCTAAAACACATGCCACCTTCCTGCCTAAAAGCCCTGCAGTGGGTCCCCATTGCCCTCCAGACTATTTTGGCTCTTTACACAGACATGTAAAGGGGTGGCCCATGGAGTCCCCTCAGCCTTGTCTCTCCTGACCTCCTCCCCTTCCTCACCCCCCTCTGCCGAGATCCCGCAGCTCCAGGAAGGCGCCATACTCTCCCAGTCCACATGCACATGCTGTCCCCTTTGTCAGAGATGCCTTTCTCTCTCCCCTGTCCCTACTCACTCAGGGTGTGTCTGGGAATCTCTGCTCTTCCTTCAAGCCCCGCCTCTGAGCCTCCTGCTCCGTGAAGCCCTCACTGCCTCTCCCCCAGCAGAGCTGCCTGCCCTCCTTGTGGCTTCCCATGGACCCAGCACATACCTTTATTGTTACCCTTGCCACAGTGTGTTGCAACTGCTTTTTTATTTTCTTGTGTCCCCGTTTGACAATGAGGTCTTTGTATTTGTCTTTGTATTTTACCAGTAGTACAATTTCTTGTTTATAATAGACACTTATAAATGTTTGTTAAATGGAATTTTTGTATCATACCTAGTATAGCACCTAGCACAAAGAAGATACCCTGCCCAACACATTTCTTTAATTGAATTAGAACAGATATCAATAAATAATTATGATACAATGTTGCATATGTTGTTATAGAGATGTCCAAAATATCATGGGAGTCCAGAGAAGAGAAGAATTAGCACTATCTTAAGGGTAGGGAAAGAGGTGGGTCAGGGAAGGCTTCCTAGAAGAGGTGACATTTGAGCTGGCTCTTACAGTTTAAGAAAGAGTTGACCTGGGCAAAAGGGGCCTTCTAGGCAAAGAGAACCAGCAGCTTGAGCAAAGACATGGGCCTGTGTAAGGGCCCAGAGTGGTTGGGAAGCAGCCAAATGTGCCTAGAGCGGCAGGTGTTGACATGGGTGTGTGTTTTGGTCAAAGTGAACACCACCTAGGGAATTTGGACCTAACACCAAAATCAGCAGATGCCCTTTTAGGATTTTCAAAAAATAAGTGGCCTGCTTGTGCTTAGAAAGATGTAGAGGATGGATTGGGGAAGCGGGCATAAACTTGAAGGAGATGAGATTAGTCATTGCAGGATGATACCAACTGCAGTAATCCCAAGGAGATATGGCTTTGACCTGAATGTGCCCAGCCCCGCCTGTATGAAGTTCTTTCTGCAGAGTCATGTATCTCAAAATATGCCTCACCGTAGGTAGACAGGGTAGGATGCAGCGAGGTGAAGTCTCTGGTCAAGTAAGTTTAGAAAATGCTGGGTTAGACAGATTTCTTAATGCCAAACTTTTCAGAGCCTTTATCATATATTGTATCTGCTATAGGGAATATATAGTTTTCCAAACTTATCTAATCACAGAACCTTTTTCTAAGAATATGTAAAATAGAAAAAAAGACCCAGAGTTTTCATGATTCTATAACTTCTAGTTCCTGGAAGGAAAAAAATATAGTTTTCCCTTGGGTTACAACTGATATTCCCACTGAACACACTGCTGTGGGAATCCTGTGTGTGTGTTTTTTGTTGAGGGAACAGAGTAGACTCCCATGGAAATATGAGTGGTAGCTTTTAGTCATTCTATTTAGAGACAGGCTGAGCAAGATCACCTGCTCCTCCCAGGTCCCTCATGTTTGTTCAGGCCTGAAAGAGGTCAGGCCCAGGTGTTTGAAAAAATGGCAGGTCCTGACCTATGGAAGAGAGAAACCAGGTCTGCAGCCACTGGAATGTTCTGCTCCACCAGCATCTTTTACTCTGCATTTGGTCAGCTTGCTGGGGGGAAGGGCAGAACAGCCAGCCACCTCAGACCCTCCATGCCCTTGGGAGGCTGTATCACAGGTGGCAGGTGCCAGGTTCTGTTGATTATGGCCCAGGTCTTGTCACACTGTTGCACACAGCTCATCGGGACCCCTAGGCACAGGTCACCATTTGCAGGCTTCCTCTTGCCTAAGCGCTGGGGGAAAAATATCAAACATCCACACATCATCAGCCTTGTGTCTTTAAGTGATGCCTGGCCTTGGAAGGCCTTCCCTGGCAGCTTCAAGGCCATTTCCTAGCTGGGTCCCCAGGGTTGAGAAGTCTGGCAGCAACGTGTGTGGCTTGGGGAGGTGCCTCTCTCTCCACTGCAGAAATTCCCCACCGGAGAAGCATCAGATGTTCCTCAGCTGCTGCCAGGGCTGCAGGGTAAAGAGTTCAAAAGTGCAGAAGGGGACAGATAAGCAGGAGCCTCCCGGGTAAGGGTGGTTTCTGGAAGGACAGAAGGACAGAAAGGCCACTGCCAGAACTAAAATCAGGAAACTGCCAGAGCCATGAGTAGGGGGCCCTGAGCAGAGCCCCTGGGGGTGCTCCTGGATGGTGGCCCTCAGCCCTGCCCACCCAGCTGATCTGGTTTGTGTCAACATAAAAAGGGCTCTAAGACACTGACTCTCCAGATTTTCCTATCATGTGGTCTGACCCTGACCTCCTGGCTTTGGACTTGTAGAACTATCTGAGTGAAGCTCCTAGTGTGTATTAACTCCAGCCCCATACATTAAGTAGCTTGTGCTACTCCTCCAGCACTCTCAGGCCAGGAAACTGAGACCCAGAGAGAGAAAGGGGACTCAGCCAAGACTCCTAATGTTTGTCAGAAACAGAGAAAGAACACAGTTTTCCTATCTCTCTCTTCAGTGTTTTCTTCACTGGACAGCACTGTCTTTCCCAATGGAGGAAGAAATCCAGCTTGATTACCTATTTAGCTTTATCTTTTGCAAATCCATAGTGCTGTTAAAACTAAAGTAAGGCAGATTCTAGAGTCAGAGAGAGCCAGATTCAAATTCCAGCTCCACCACTCACCAAGAGCAATAGAATAAATTACTTGACTTCTGTAGCTCAGGGTTTCTTCTCTGGAAACAGCACCTGTATCATATGGTCATGTGAAGATTAATTGAGTTAATGTATGTAAAGAGTTCAGCATGATTTATTACCCAGTAGGTAATAAACACTCAATAAAGCTATTTTTGTTACTACTGTTGTTAGTATTTTAGTGAATATGAAAAGCAATTGCTAACTAACATTTAAATAAGTGTTATCATGAAAGCCTATTACCTATATTTGGATGTACATGGATGAAATTGAGAACATTTTTTTCACTAAACCATTTACATTTCCACTTTGAAATTTTGGTTTCGCAAGCTCAAATTACTAAATTTCCACCAATTTTTTCATGTATCCACCTCCTCCTAAAACGTTGAACTACAGTATTGGCTCACCATAAGTTGCCACTAGATGTTTCCAGATGGTTCGATGGATGATGGATAGCTGGATGGTGTATAGATGGATGGATGGATAGTTGGATGGATGGATGGTTGGATGGATGGATGATGGATGGTGCTAAGACAGTCACTGAAATAACTACCTTTGGTTCAGACTGGATAGTGGTCCAGTTTCGTGAAAAGCCATAACGGAGAGGCTGAGGGACTTGATAACGTGGTGAGGGGCCCAGAGATCTCAATGCTGACAGAGACCAGGTGTAGTGGAAGTGAGGGGACGTGGAAGGAAAGACTATGGTCAGAGACTGAGGGGACAGTATGAAATCCTAGAGTAGGAGTGGTTTCTGGTGATAAAAGGTCCAGGGAGCAGCCATGGGGTTGGCTGTCCAAGGTGGATAGGGGTTCCAGAGGTCCTTAAATCCAAGGAGTCCTAGGAATTCTGAGTCCAGGTTATTGGATGGGTGATCCACGTGGCCTTTAATGCAATTCCAAGTTAGGATTAAAGTAACCTGAATTAATGAGGTTTTACTCTATATTCCATCAAATTGCTCCATGGGAGGGAGCAGGATTTCTTATATAAAACTGAATTAAATATGAAATAGTATCATGAACTGAACTAAAGTACTTATTTATAATTCCTGCTTTATTTTTACCTCAGCAGATGAGTGGTGGTGTTGCTTAAAGCTTTGTGTGTGTGTGTGTATGTGTGTATGTGAGAGAGAGACAGAGACAGAGACAGAGAACGTTCATTACACTGTTTTGTTGTCTGACCTTTTCAGTATTTTAGCTCCAGGCCAGTTGTGGAGCAACACTGGGAGTCTTGTAGGAATTATATATAGCAAAATGTCACCAGCAACCAAAGACATTCTGTTCCCCCCTCCCAATCCAAATACTTGAAATTCATACCCTGAACAAAAATTCACAGTAAATTTTGGCCTGGCGAGCATGGCATTATATTTGTGCATGGGAGGTTGTATTTGTCATTTCTGTTCCTAGTACAAGGGAAAGAGAGCTGGATGGGGGTCAGGAGACACAGTGAGCCCCCACCAAAGCCCCATCAGCACTTGTTCTATGACTGTGAATAAGAGTTGTGCCAGAATGACACTGCGTAGCACTTCACGGTCTAAGAAGCACCCCCAGACTTTAGTTCATAATACTGTATTATACACTTGAAGTCTGCTGAGAATAGATCTGAAGTTTTCTTACCACACGCCAAAAAAACTGGTAACTATGTGAGGTAATGGATATGTTAATCAGCTTGGTTGTGGTAATCATTTCACAATCTATACCTATATCGAATCACCACATTGTGCACCTTAAATATATACAATTTTTTATTGGTCATTTATGCTGGAGGGAAAAAAAATCACCCTCAGCTTTTAACCCTCACAACAGCCCACAGGAGTTGGCCAGGCAGATATTATTGTGCCCATCGACACTTGAGAAACTGAGACAGAATCTACCAGTGAAGTGACATGCACAGGTCACTCGGTTGTGTGTGGGAAGCCAGGTCGGGTCCACAGGCTCCCAACCCATGCCCAGCACTCTTAGCCCCGACTGTGGGCTCTGCATTTCTGCCCCTGTGACACGATCCCATCTCCAAGGACCCCCACCAGCAGCTCTGACCGGATAAGGCTCTGGAGGGACCGTGGCAGGAGCAAATATTTGCCCACCCATTAGCATTTCTGCAGGACGGGGTAAGCCATGCACAAAATTATAAGGTTGGAAAAAATGTTTTCTGGGCCATTTCAATGCTCCTCATTCCCTCATAGCCACCAGCCTCATCAGAAAGAGGCCACTGAAAGCCCTGACTTCAGCACTATACAAGGTATCCATGTAACAAAAGCATATATACTCCCTTAATATTTTGAAATTTTAAAAAAATATTAAAATGAAAAGAAAGATGCCCCAATTAATTGGTACAAATATACAGTTAGATAGAAGGAACAAGATCTAGTGTTCACTTATATAATAGTTAACTTTAGTTAACCATAATTTATTATATATTTCAAAATAGCTAGAAGAAGAGATTTGGAGTGTTCTCAATATGAAGAAATGATAAATGTTTGAGGGTATAGATATCCCAGTTACCCAGATTTGATCATTACACATTGTTCGTTTGTATCAAAATATCACATGTACCCAACAAATATGTACAACTATTAGATATCCATAAAAATTAAAAATAAATAAGTTGAAAGATGCCCCAAGAGCATAGCAAGCCCACCAAGTGGGTGCCCCAGTCACCTTGTCTAACAAGGTAAGAAATCTTTCTACAGCTGTTCCCAAGCTGGTCCCAAGCCTATAGTTTGCACTAGCTTGGAAGGGCAGGCCACTTCTCCCTGTCATGTGCCCTGATACTCCTTACAGATCAATCAGGACATTTTTTTCTCAATGACCATGACCTCAGATACTGTTAGTCATGAATTGACCCCAGATGAAACCTATTTTTTGTCCATGTGTTAAGTAAGTTTTAATAATTCATATCACACTTGCTTCCAAAAAGGCTAAGAGACATCAACAAAACTATCAAACCCCAGGATCAAAGAGCAAGAATGGAATGAGAAGGAAATCTGTGTGCAGAAGGCCTAGGCTTAGGGGGCCTATAGCAAATGAGCAGAAAACTTCACTCTCAGCTTCCTTACAAACAATTGTTAAAAGGAAAAATAGGGGCCAGGCAGAGTGGCTCACGCCTATAATCCTAGCACTCTGGGAGGCCGAGGCAGGCAGATCATTTGAGCTCAGGAGTTCGTGACCAGCCTGAGCAAGAGCGAGACCCCATCTCTACCAAAAATAGAAAAAATTAGCCAGGCATGGTGGCACATGCCTGTAGTCCCAGCTACTCAGGAGGCTGAGGCAGAAGGATCGCTTGAGCCCAGGAGTTTGAGGTTGCTATGAGCTAGGCTGACGCCACGGCACTCTAGCCGGGGCAACAGAGTGAGACTCTGTCTCAAAAAAAAAAAAGGAAAAATAGGTTATAAAACTCCAGCAAACCAGTCACTTTTTAGGAAAACCTTGAAATCTAGGAGGCAATGCTAGCATAGATTTTAAATAAGACATAGCAAGCAGCTTCACAAGCATTGTCTTCCCCCACCAAAGCGGTCTCTCTTGAAGGTCTCTAGACTGTCAGTATCAGAACCATCTGGGATGCTCATTTAAAATGTGGGTTCCTGACCCCTGTCCCACCCTCACTGAGTGAGACTCCCTGTGAGATGGGCCTGGTGACCTGCTTTTTAAACAAGCTCTTTAACTGATTCTTCTGTACCTGCAAGTTGGAGAACACCTTCGCCAAGATGTTAGCAGATGACAGTGGCTTAATGTAATGGCCTTTCCCAACCTTCCTTACATCTTACCAGGAACTAATGCCTGAACCCAGAGAGGTCTCTAGTGGAGGAACTCCAGGCCTCAGGGTCCAGCAGGGAAGATGTTTGGAGGCTGCAGAGGCTCACCAGCTACTTGTGGTGGGGAAGCTGGACTCTTTGCTTGTCCTTGGGTTTGGCGTGAGCTTTCTTTGGGGATCTCAGGTGGCCACAGGCTACAGAGAAGGCAGGTCCCATCTCAGCCATCCTGGCACTCCCAGGGTCTGCCATGGCAGCCCATGGGAGCCACTAGCCCACATTAGCTACAATAATGTTGGCTTGGCTGACCACAAGCCCAGTGCCCTACTCTTTCCCTTCCCCATCCTTGTCCACGATGGGGCAGGCAGGGCTCTAAGCCTAGGAGTCCAGGAGACAACTAGATGGCAAAAACTTTGATGAAGGAACTAGGCCACCTCCTACCCCCTGGCCTGCACCTCCCCTCTCCCCAGTGCAGGCTGGGATCTGCCAGGAATCTGCCTCAAGGGGAGGTGCATTTTCTCCTCTCCCTCCACACAGGTTTGGGATAAATTGCCTCATCCAGTTTGAAGACTTTGCCAATGCCAACGCCTTCCGCCTGCTCAACAAATACCGCAACAAGTACTGCATGTTCAATGATGACATCCAAGGTAGGTTTCCACCCCACCTGACAAAGCCACTGGAGACTAACACCTTTTTTCAAAGCTCACCAGATGCCTAAGGGGTGGGGAAGGAGCGTCACCTCATAGCTGGTTTGCTGCCAGCAGTCATTGAAGAAAGAACATTAAACTTTGATTCAACTCCCACGTGGCTAATTCTTAGTTCTGTGACCTTGAACAAGTCCCTTATCTTTGCTAAGCCTCAGTATCCTTCTCTATAAAATGGAGATCATTACTACTGCGGAGGTAGGTAAGAATTATGTGATTTAATATATGTAAGAAATTCTAAACACTGTTGTAATTTACTAGCTAGTTGAACTTGGACAAATCACTTCTCTGACCACAGTTTTATCATCTATTCAATGGAGATGGTAATAACTGCCTTGGAAGAGTATTGTGAAAATTTAAAGAGCTAATGTATAGAAAGTACTAGCACATAGAATTCAACTGGACCAAAACATCAATCACCATAAAAATGGATTTCTCCAGCCATAAGAACTTGCTTTTGGATTTTCCAAACACAAGGTGTATCCCTTTCGGAGAGTCAGGACAATTCCTTCTCTGAACTTGGCTGAAATGTGTGCTGCTCAGAAAGATAACCCTGACAGACACTGGCACCAGGGACACAGAGCACTTCAAAAGCCAACATGAAGCATCTTCTAGTTCAAGGTCTACGTGGTTACCTATTCTACGGCCCAGAAATATCTGAAGGCCCTTGCTTCTTGCTGTGGAGGTGCTAGTTTATGAAGGTGGGGTAGAAAGACTGGCCTCTCAAGAATTATCTCAACTGATCCAGGAGTTCATAGGGAGGAGCACTGTGAGCTATTCCTAGCATTTTGTAAAGCCCAAAAGAAACTTTGGTGAGTCCATGTAGGTTATTATTTAACAAATGAGGTTTGCCAAGCAAAATTGTTTAAAACAAAAGATCTATGTCAGATAGAAAGAACAAGTTTGTGGGGGGCAGGTGTTTGTGCTTAGAGATCTAAAGATTGGCAACTTCTTGTCTTGCCAGATGTTTTCTCTAGAAGCACAAAGTGATCATAACTTTTCATCAGGTGAGTTAGGGATAGACCTAAGAGTATCCAAACCCAGGATATAATAGCTAAAGTTTATAGCTGAATGCTTATTATAAATCAGGCACTGTTCTAAGCACTTTACACATTTAATCTTATGAGATATTAGCATCTCTGTTTTATAAATGAAGAAACTGAGGCACAGAAAGTAAGTAACTTTCATAGCCAGTAAGTGTAGAGTTAGGATTTGAGCCCCAGCATTTGGACTCTAAATTCCAAGTTCATGACCACTCACCGTAGCATTCCCAGGTCTTATATTGCAAACCAAGTGCCTTTTTTTCTCTCATGGTCCATATTATAGGGTGTAAGAAATGTGGAAGATGATTTTTTGTGTTAGTCATAAATTTTTAAAAGGCAAGCTATCACCATTATAGCACATGCTAGATAATTAAGTTCAAAATATATGACTTCAGTGTCTGCAGAGTGGGTGCCCAGAGAGAGGAGACCCAGAGGGGAAAGCTAGGTCATGGCAGCTCCTCCCCACCAGCTGTCTTCCCTCTGTCTCCACCTTGCCCTGATGCCCGGGCCTGGGACAGGCATTGGCAGGGCTAACCCAATGTCACCGCACCAGCCAGGACACAGGTAGGGCAGGACAGTGCCATCCAGGAAGACTGGCTAGGGGAGGAAAGCATTCTCTCCCGGCTGCCAGTCCCCTCACTGTCAGCCCAGGCGGGCAGGGGTGTGTGTGGCCCTGGAGGAAGCACCTGCCGCCAGATCCTGCCCAGCTCCTCCTGCATGCCACTCACACGTGAGTCAGCAGCAGGACAGCCAGTCCCCTGAGCCCACTGGGCTCCCAAGGCCAGAGGGTGAGAGTGGAAATGAAGTCCATGCAGCCGGCGCACCTGGTGCACAGTCTCCAGATGTACAGACACACAGACGGCCACGTGCGTCTACATCCTCATAAACATACTCACAGGGACGCAGCCGGGCCTGCCGGCCCCCAGCCCCCATCCGCCCATACTGCTGCCAGAATGTGCCGCTGGATGGAAATATGACTCACCATGCCACCCCATTTCATGAGAAAGTTCACACTCCTTCACTGAAAACATAAGACTTCATGATCTCTCTTCTCCTCTGACCCTGCCTTTACTTTTACTCCTGTGACCTCCTTACCGGTCATTCCTCTCTGCGTGTGAAAATCCTACTCACCCTTTCCCATCATCTTTGCCGGAGCAACTCCTACTCACCCTTCAAGACTCAGCTCTGGGGTCTCCCGCCCAGGGGAGGCCCCACATCAGCCCCTGCTCCCCCAGTCTGATTCGGTACACACCCAGGTGTTCCCCTCTGTGAGTCCTCTTACCACCCTGTACTGCGAAGGCCTGTGTTGTGTTGTCTGCCACCTCAGGAGATGATACGCTCCCTTTCCAGAGGCAGGAACCGCATCTTATCTATTCTTGTTCCCCAGCTCCCGGCACAGTGCCTGGCACATTACAGATGCTTAATAGATGTTTAAAGAATGAATGAATGATATCTACACACACAAACTCACATTCTATAAGCACACCCACCCATTCATGTGTTATGTCTACTCTGAACACCCCCATGGGCTCCTACTCAGATGTATACACATATTCACATGTGTATACTGCATGTATACACGTGCAGCTTTTTGTTTTCAATCAAATCAATTCGTTTGTTTAAATTCATTGGTTTTTATGGCCTGCTTGTAGAGTCTATTTCGCTCCCAGGCAAAGCCAGGCGGGATAGTTTTCTGGGTCCCTGAGCAAACAGAAGAGGAATTTCCCATTCTTTTCTCAGAAATTAAAGACTGAAGCCATCAATCTGGAAGTCATGAGGAGAGCTGGCAGGTGGTGCTGGAACGGCAGTAGCACTTTGATCAGTGCAGCCTGGCATTTAGGTGTGACCATGTCATTAACAGTAAAGAGGTGGGCATGGACATGCACTGCCCACATCCTCCTGCAAGGAAGGGCTTGTTGCTCCAGGCAGAGCCTCAGCTACAGAAAGCCACCTCGCCCACGGTCCTGCCCTGCTGGGGCCATCCTCACCCAGGGATGAGGGAATACAAAGGCCCAGCTATTTCAGTCCAATGCAGGACAGCTCGAGCTCCCCATGAGGCTGGCTGAGGCTTTTGGGCCTATGTCGCAGCTCAGCTTCCCCCTGGACCCATCCTGCTTCTTTCCCTTCCTTCCCACAAGGGTGCTCCCTAAAAACATCCCTGACATCCATATGTCTCAGAATCTGCTTCCCAGGAGACCCAAACTGTGCCAAATATTAATATTTTGCATGCACATAGAACTTTAGGTTGAAAAAGTGCTTTTCATTCACACTATCTCACAAGTTCTTGGCAACAACCCCCTCCCCTTGTGGAAGGACAGACATAGCTGTCCCACGTCACTAATGAGAAAACTGAAGTCTAAGGGGTTAAAGCTTGCTCATGGCCACACTGCCAGACAGACACAAAGCTGGGACTAGCAGCTAGTTATTTCTGACTTGGACTTCTCTCCATTCTCAGTGATATCAAACTGCCTATTGCTCCCGTGTGTGTGTGTGTGTGTGTGTGTGGTGGAGAGGGTCTTCTCATTAAGGACTAAATTCCAGACCTGTGTGTGTGTGTGTGTGTGTGTGTGTGTGTGTGTGTGTGGTGGAGAGGGTCTTCTCATTAAGGACTAAATTCCAGACCTGCATGAGTGTGAGTGTCGCTGCTTCCCGGCATCCAGCTGCTGTCGTCCTCTCCTCCTCCTTGTCCCCATCCCCTCCTCTGACTCCTGCAGTACACAGACCTGAGAACCGTCACGGCTGGTTAGTGATGGGAGCAGAAGCCTGTGATGTGTGTTCTCACTGCTGCATGGGCAATGAGAAGACTGGCGAGGAATTCCAGGTCTAAGGGTCCAACATGGAAGATTCAGCCCATGCTGGAATTGTGCCCCTTTGTCTCCAAATGCAAAGTAAAGAGAAATGAAATAGAAGACTACATAGCTGTGCTCAAAAGTAGGAGAGGAGTACCTCCATGCACAGGATTGAAGAGAGTTGGGAGATGGGGGGAGGGAGGAGCGAGCAGTGAGGAATCACAGTAAACGGAAACCAAAACCACACCGCTCGTGGGAGCTGGGGACCAGCCCAGTCCACCCAGCAGGGCCTGGGGACAGATTCTCAGAATCTGCCTGGGATCCACATGTGGCAGAGGCTGGAACCAAGCAACCCGCATGAAGACGAGACTAGGGCTGTGCTACCTGCTCTGCACCCCAGCCCAGCCTCGTGTCTGCAGTGGAACAAGGAAAGATATAACTGAAGTCTGAGCTCCGTGAGAGCAGGGCCATGGCCTGCTGCTGAGCAGGAGCCTGGGCATGCTATCTGAACTGTCTCCCAGCCGGTCCCCCTGTGCCACACACCTCAGAACCACTGACCCCACTGGGCTGGACCTCTGGAGCCCCCGCAGTCAATGGGAAAAGAGCTCCCCAGAGCTTCTGATCGGCTCTGCCACCTGCCCCAGCTCAGACTCACATGAGGCTTCAGCCCAGGCCTAGGCTGGTCCTTGGCAAGCGGAGCTGCCGATGCACTGACTCATCGCTGGCAGCCTCTTCAGGAATTTTGGAAAAGGCAGAGGCTCAGGTGACTTTTGTTGTTTCAGCTGGGTCCAGAGAAGTATCTTTGCTCTTATGGGAGGAAAGAGAGGCCCGAAAGGGGAAAGGCAGTGGGGATGGCCAAGCTGGGGGACAGGCCAGTTTTGTGCTTGAGAAGGAAGGAGAGCCACGCACAAGGAGCCAGGTCCAGGACGCTGCCGGCCTAGTGACCGCAGGTTCCTGGCCTCCACGTGCAAGACCACACAGTGTGGCTGGAGACGGAAAGTCCCGCTGGCGCACCTGCCCCAAAGCATCCTCCGCCCCACCAGCCTTCCCTGGCCCTGCCTCACCCCAGTCCTGCCACATCCCCGGGCCAGGCAGCCTGTCAGGTTACCTGTGCACTATGTCAGGCCATCATCACCCTTCCCGCTTTTAAGTTTTAATTTTGAGCCAGAGTATTTAACAGTCAGACGTTGGACTGAGACAAGTCTGGGTCTGAACCCCCACTTTCCTGCTTTGGGACTTGGGCCAAGTGGCTTAAATTCTCAAAGTCGTCTTTTCCTCATCTGTAAAATGGACATAGCAGTTTTAACAGCCGCAGCTGCTCATCAGCCGGTATCGCCAGAATGGCCAGGGTGCTTTTATAAAGGCAGCATTTATTCTGGTTGGTTGGAGCCTATGTCAGTTCATTGTTAGGCATTTCTAGCTCATTCATGGCACTAGGTGGTTGTAGGATTGTAGTAATGTAGAGGCAGGGACAGGAATATACTCAGTTTCCGGTACCTATTACTAACATCTCTGGTGCATGGCAGGCTCTCGACACACAGGTATGGGAGGAAGAACAGAAGGGGCGAGAGACCCAAGACAGAGAGGTTTGGATGGGGTTGAGGAGGGGACAGGTGTGAGCACAGGACTGGGGAAGCCTGAGGAGGACAGAAGCAGGGCCCCATCTCACTTTGCTCCCCTTTCCCTCATACACCCTATTCTTCCAGCCCATTGCATAAGTCAACCGTTCTGTGAGTTTTCTGCCACTCCTGTGACTTTGACTATGTTGGTCCCTTCACTTAGAACTCCCTTCCTGCTCTTGTCTAGTGTGTGTTTGTTCTTAAAGGCTCAAGTGTCATTGTATCCAGGGCCAAGCCATAGGTGCCTAGATGACCCCACTCTTCCCCAGAACCCAGGAGTGACATTGGACAGTGGTCACCCACTTTGCAGAATGCTTCAAAGTTCCCCAGGGCCATGGATGGGGCTCTCAGCCAATGGAAGATGATAACCCCATTGGCATGGGACGGGGACACTTTGCATTGGCCTAGATGCCACATAGGGGACAGATAGGCAGGGACAGCCCAGCTCTGAAGACTTTGTCCAGCTGTTTTGTCCTGTTTACAAGACACCAGGGTTACTTCTGGCTGTCAGGGGTCCACTGCCCTCTCTGGCACCCTTGCCCACCACCACCACACACACTGAGCAGCAGTTCCAGGTCTTTCCTTCGTCTCTCCCCTACAGTGAAACTCCCCTGGTCTCTTTAGCCTCGTCTCTCCCCAGTTCCCAGAGCCTTCCTTTTCACTAAGTCCTGGGTTCTGGGGCTTTTCTTCTCTTCCAGTGCTGCCCCCAGCCCTGACGTTCATATCAATTTCCTGTATCTGATCCTGGCTCCTCTGAGACCTATGTCCCTTTCAGCCTACTGCAACAGCTAAAACCCCAGAGAAACCAAGAACATGGTAATTATTCCCCCTGGCTCCTTTCAAATTGTGGCAGAATAGGCCTAACCCTGCCTTCTCCATGGGCCAGGAACTACCCTCTAGAGAGTCCAAGGGCTCTAGAAAACTCCCTGTGACATAGAAACAGTGTTGAAATAGTCTAGAAGGCCTTCACTTGGTGTCTAATAAGGAGAACCTGAATTTTCTGAACATTTATACTGGCAACTCCTGAGAACAAGACTTTTTTATTCATCTTTATATATTCAAGGCCTAGCCCAGTGAAGGCCTGGAACAGGCATTCAGTACATGCTCATGAATAAATGAATGGCAGTAACTGCTGTGGGAATGAATGAATGGGAGTAGCTGCTTGTGGGAAGGGAATTCTTGTGGATCATGGAGGTAGGGCTGGCCCTATAGTAGAGGCTGTCCAGTCCTGCCAAGCCTCCAAGGCCACCTTGGGCAGACCCTGACTGAACCTAACTCTCCCTGTCCTTCTTGCTGCCTGAGTCGGCAGTTCTCCCTCACCTGATAAAGCAATGAATTCTTTCTCTTTCCTCCAATAATCCATTGTTCAGCACGGAACTCCCTTAATTTTGTCAAATGTGACTGTTAAAAGCAGAAACTACATTTTCAGCTTGTCCTTTTGTGCTATTTCCTGAACTTATTAACCTCAAGCACTCAGTTGGCAGGAAATGTAATTATGGAAAGCTCTCTCTAAAAAAGAAAACTTGGTTTTCTTTTGTCATAAATGGGAACAACCAGTCACACTTTCAGCTGCCTGTGGCATCTATGGGCACGAGCCATGTCCCAGCACATCCCTGGACCCACAGGCTTCTCAGGGTAGTTACCTTCAAAAAGCTAAGTAGCTTCCTCCCTCTCCAAATTTAAATCCCTGGCACATAGCCAAAGAGCCCCCCAAAAATGCAAGTTAATGATAGAGATGATAACTCTACTGCAGAACTTTATAATTTTGGGCTTAAGAACTGTTCTTTTTCTTCTTGAGCTCTGGTCTTTAGTTAGCATGTCTTATCACCTCTAAGTATGGCCTCCAAGGAAGATCCCAGAAAAGAGACCATGAAGAAGTAGTCAGGGAGTCATACTCAGGGAGTCAGTCATACTCAATGAGTATGGGGCTCCAGAAGCCAAGTACAGAAAGAGTTTCCCGAAACAAAGAATGGCCAACAGTATCAAATGCTACGGAGAGGTCAAGGAAGAGGAAGGCTAAGAATTGACCACTGAATTTGGCAAAGTGGAGGTACCTGGTGACCTTGACAAGAGGTGGGTCAGTCACTTGATTGGACTGGGTTTCATGGAGACTGAGAAGAAAGCAAACATAAGCAGTGACTATATTCAGCTCTTTAGAATGGTTTGCTATGAAGGGGCATATGAAATAGGGTGGGAACCACATAGGGTCAAGGCAGGGCTTTGTAAATATGGGAGCTTTATAACATATTTATATGCTAATAGCTAAGATCCAGTAGAGAGAGAGAGAAATTGCATATGCAAGAAACAGGGGAGGGAATAACAGGAAAAATTCCTTCAGTGGACAAAAAGGATGAGATCCAGGGCACAAATGGTGCTCATCTGAGTTTGAGACACACTGAACTAGATGTCCCCAACAGGAGTGGGGACAGGACATCAGTGGTAACATGAGGAAAGGCAAAGGACATGGACATGGAGGCAGAGGGCTTATACATTTGATGACAGGATTCAGTTCTGTCCTGATTGTTTCTATTTTCTTTGAGCCTCACTTTCCATTTCTGTGGGGAAAAAAATGGGAGCACAATAGTACCTAGTTCATAGACTTGTTGGGAAGATTAAATGAGCGATTACTAGTAAGCACATAGCACTGAGCCAAGGCCACAGTAAGAGTGATCAATAAATGGCAGCTGCCCTTGTAGCCTTTTATTGAAATGTGTGATTCTTTCCCATCATATTTTTCATGCTTTGTGTTCCCCACCCCTTCCAGAGCCAAGGCTGAATGTTGACATCCATTGTGTAAGTTCACGTCCCTCTGCCTCCACTGCCACCCGCTCAGATGTCCCCCAGGGAAACCCCATAATGCCTCTCCTGCTGCAGTCAGGAAAAGTGGCCTGAGCTGCACAGACCCAGAAGGGTAGAAGCAATACCTCAGGCTTCCTTGCTTTGCTTCCAACTGGGCAACTGAGCAGAACAAGCCACCTCTGCTTCTGTTTCCTCATCTGTACAATTGCTGAATGTCATGAGCTCCCATCCCCATCCAGTGCTCAATTTCTGAGAGTCAGCCCAGTTATCTAACCTGCAAATAATCCCCCAAAATATTTGACACCCAGAAAAGAAAAGACCCATCCAGTGTGGTGTCGTTGGGAATGTCTCTGATGGAATGCCTTCAGTGCCATCTGGTGGCATGTGCTGTGCACATCACCTCCTTTCAGGAGGCAGAAGGCTGCCCTGAGATAGAATCTGCTAAGCAGAAAACTCCCTCTGCCCAGGGGCAGGAAACTAGCACCTCGCCTAGAGAAGCCATCTAGTTCAGTGTGTCTCAAACTCAAATGGGCATACGCATCATCTGGAGAACTTCTGAAATACGGATTATGACTCAGTAGAACTAAAATGAAAGTGGGTTTTAAGGGCAGGGAATAAATGAGCAAATAGTGGTAAGCACATAGCGCTGAGCCAAGGCCACAGTAAGAGTGGTCAATAAATGGCAGCTGCCCTTGCATCCTTTCATTGAAATGTGAGGAGGCAGAAATGGGGAGCTGCTGCCATAAGAAATGGACTTTGGAGAAAGTTATGGACAAAGAGGATTTGGGAACTTGGGGGAGGGCTGTACAATGCAGTTCTCCTCACCACCTCTTTAAGTGACTTAAATAATTATTTAATTTGCTTTCTGTTGCTTTCTTGGATGTCACTTTATTGTTTCTTTTCAATGCAGTACAGTGCTGGGCCTGATCATGCTACAGCCCAGCTTCATTCAGGTTAGATAAAAAGTAGATTTGGGGAAAGATGAGGTTGTTAGTGATGCCTGGGGAGGACAAGGAATTCCCTGCTGATCATTTGGGCTGAGTCTTAAGGAATAAATAATGAACTGAAACAGGGTCATATAGACAATGGAGGGAGGTGATGAAGATGGAAGACTACAAGCAGCCTGTACTTGCCGCTCACAAGGAGAGGATTAAAGGTCTCGGGTAGAGGTTCACCTGGGGATGGACCATCTCAGAGCATTGTGAATCATCAGAGAAGCAACTAGAGACACCCAAAGTTGGGGAGAGAGAGGCAGGGTGATCTGCTTCGCAAGTTCAGAGGTACCTGAGGGAAGCATCCCCACATGGGGAAGGGGCAGGGGACAGACCCCCCAGGCTCCTCACTCCCCCAGCAGACACTGCAACCCGAGCTGCGACGGGGCTTCTCCACCACAGCAGGCCTCTGAACTTACCAGGGAGCTGCTTGGAGACTGTGCAGCAGCACTGCACCAGACAGCAGGCACAGTGGAGTCCCAACAGCTTCTTGTCCCAGGTTGCTGTGACAGACACTGATCTGCGCTCTCACCCTCAGGGCTTCCAGTCTGCAGGGGGGTCAGCACCATTGCAGCCACCTCCCCATTACCCCTGCCAGGCCAGGGAGGGAGCAGGGAAGGGCAGGCCTCTCGTGTGCACTGTGACTGGATGCCATGCACCCCCTAATCCCCCTCACCGGCCACCTCCCAGGAATCCAAGCAGAGCAGGCACCCACTGGCCTTCAGCATCTGCCACCACCGTCTCACCATCTTGACAGCACTACTGCTGCCACCTAAGTAACACCACAGCAGCTGACCTGGGCAGAGGTACAGCCCCAGCCATGCAACTCCCTGCCCTGCCAGCCACAGGTGGCCCAGACACTGCAGCCTATGACCTGCCCAAGCACCAGCAAAAGCCCCTCAATCTGTCTAGGCACCCACCAAGGTCTGGTGCCCAGTACAGCTGCCCGCCAAGGTCCTGCAACTTGTTGCAGGCACCCGCCAAGGTTCTGAGATCCACCCCTGCTGCTGGCTTCAGGCTCACAATGCAACCTGGTGCCCACCAAGATCTCACAACCTGACCCACCACCAGCTGCATCCTGTGACATGTTCAGGTACCTGCCAAAGTCCCACAACCCACCCCACCTCTGGCTGCAGTCCCAAGATGCATCCAGGCACCCACAAAGGTCCTGCAACTCACCCAGGCGCTGGATAAGGCACACCATCTACCTTCATGGAGAGGGACTTAGCCCCCTGCCTGAGCTTCCAACAGCAGCCTGGGGACCAACCCACCACTCTGTACAAATACCTCCCAGCACCAGCTCAGACTGTGACAATCACAGGGGAATGGGACAATGCAGGTGAACAGCTGCATTACAGGCTCTCAGTGAGTCTGCTCCTCTCTTTTGGGGTCTGGGTCAGTCCTCCAAAGTAGGACACAATAGCCCTATCTAGGGACCTCTCCTTTTTCTCACTAAGTAGGAGAGTTCCCAGGAAAGGAGAACAGGTCTGCCTGAAACCTATCAGCCCTGAGCTGACAGAAGAGGTTTCAGATGAGAAGAAATCAGCAAAAGAATTCAGGCAACATGCAAAAACAAGCTAGGTCCACACCCTCAAAGGATCACAGTAGATCCATAGCAGTAGACCACAACCAAAAGGAAATTGTCAAAATGTCAGAAATGTGAAGAAAGAGATGGACTAGGGAAAAAAATGACAGAAATGGAATTCAGAATGTGGATGGCAAATAAGATAAATGGGACCGAAGAGAAAGTTGAAAACCAACACAAAGAAGCCAAAAAAATATTTCAGGACATGAATGAAAAATATGAAAACTCACAAAAGAAATAGCACAAGAAAGAATATAACAGAACTTAAAGAAATGAAAGGGTCATTTAAGGAATTACAAAATACAGCAGAAAGCTTCAACAACAGGCTAGACCAGCAGAAGAAATAATCTTAGAGCTTGAAGAAAAGTCTTTTGAACTAACCCAGTCAGTCAGAAAAATGATGCAGAAAAGGGAATAAATCAGAATGAACAATCACTTGGAGAAATATGAGACTATGTGAAATTAGCCAATATAAAACTTATAGGTATCCCAGAAGGAGAAGAAGAGAAAGCAAAAAGCATGGAAAACCTATTTGAGGGAATTATTGGGAAGAACTTCCCTGTTCAAAGGGAACCTCAACAACCTGGCCAAAGTCAAAATGAGGGAGAAAATTATACAAGCTGGAAGATGAAAGCAACAACTAACCTACAAAGGAAAACCCATCAAGCTAGCAGCAGACTTCTCAATGGAGACCTTAAGAGCCAGAAGGGATTGAGGCCTCATCTTCAGTCTTCTTAAAAAGAACTACAGCCAGCCAAGAATTTTGTATCTAGCAATACTAAGTTTCATAAATGATGGAGAAATCAAGACTTTTCCAGATAAGCAAACACTAAAGGGATTTGTCACTACTAGACCTGTCCTACAAGAAATATTCAAAAGTGCATTACATATGGAATAGCACAATAGATACCCACCAATGTAAAAACACACAAAAGTTAAAGCTCACAGCTCTTGTAAAACAATAGCACAAGAGGGAAAACAAAACAAGGTATCATCCAACATAACGAACAGAACAGCATCCTATATATCAATACTAACACTGAACATGAATGGTCTGAATAACTCATTTAAAAAATGTAGACTAGCTGAATAGATGAAAAAACACAACCCAACTATTTACTGTCTCCAAGAAATACATCTAAACCATAAGGACTCACACAGACTCAAGATAAAGAGATGGAAAAAAATATTCCAGGCAAATGGAAACCCAAAGTAAGCAAGTATAGCCATTCTCAGGCCAGATAAAATAGACTGTAAATTAACAATGGTACAAAAAAAAAGATTATCTTCAACAAGAAGATATAACAATCCTAAATATATATGCACCAAACACAAGGGTTCCCAGATTCTAAAGCAAATTCTACCAACAGAAAGAAAGAAAAGAAAGAAAAGAAAGAGAAGAGAAGAGAAGAGAAGAGAAGAGAAGAGAAGAGAAGAGAAGAGAAGAGAAGAGAAGAGAAGAGAAGAGAAGCATCTTAATTGTCAGGGATTTCAACACCCCACTGACCAAACTAGACAGATCATCAAAGCAGAGAATGAATAAAGAAGGATTGGACTTAAATGAAACTCTAGAACAAATGGACCCAATGGACATTTACAGAATATTCTACCCCCAAAATTACTGAATATACATTCTTCTCATTAGCATATGGGACATTTTCCAAGATTGATCATATCTTAGGTCATAAAACAAGCCTTGACAAATTCAAAAATATCAAAATCAAGCCATGTATCTTCTCAAACCACAGTGGAATAAAACTACAAAACAATTCCAAGAGAAACACTCAAATCTACACAAAGTCATGCTACTGAATGATCCTTGGGTCAATGATCAAATTAAAATGGAAATCAAAAGAAAGTGGCAACAGCATGGACAAAAGCATGTAAGTGTAAAAATGCATGGCATGTTTAGGGAAGAATAAATAATGCTACTGGTACATAGAGTACACAGGAAAGCATGAAGCTGCAAGAGTGGGTTGATATTGATAATACACTTTTCTGTACATAAACTAACAAAGAGCATGTCACGAACTTCTTTATAACAGTTGTTATACTTTGTCATCATGTAATAACTTCTTTCCTTACGAAGAGGCATGAACCTAGTCTATTTTGTTACCATTGGTGTCCTCAGTACCCCAGAGTCTGGTTCTTAATTGATGCTCAATGAATAAATGAATGCAGTAATTTCCAGTGACTTCTGACTACTGATTGTGTTATAGTTTTTTATGCCTAAGCCTTGGTTAAACTGGGAGTTTCCTGATGGCAGAGACCATGAGTGATTCATCTGTCTTCCAAAATACCTGGTATGGTCTCTGTCATCTGGTAGGCCCTCAGTAAATGCACACTGAGCACTTTGGGGACCCGCAGAAGGATGTTACCTCGTAGTCCTCAGCCCTGCCTCTGTGACTCTGCTGACAGTTCAGTCGTCTCTCCAGGCCACAGCTGTGTGAAGACACAAGAACTTGCACCCCATCGTCTAGCAAGTGTGTTCCTGCTTACAGTCCTGCCTTCTGATGTCCACAGTGATGAATGTGCACTTCTTGGACTCCAACTGTTTACTGTGCCTCCTATCTTAGCCCCTAAGCCAAGCACAAATCCAACCCATTTTCTAGGAGAAAGCCCACCCCAGAGTAGCAAAAAACAAGCCACCTGGAAAACTCACACACCTACCCTGCAACCATTAGTATTTTGAAGTTCCTTCTGGATTCTGTGTGTGTGTTACATCACAATTAGAATCACGATATGTATACTGTTTATGGTTCTCTTCCTTCCAACCAACTCAATGAAGTCTAGTTTAGTGGTTAAGCCCACAAGCCCCTAGAGGCTGATTCCTGGATTTGAATCCTGGCTGTGTTATATGATCTTGGGCAATTCAGCAAATCGCTCTGTACCTCATTTTCCCAGCCTGTAAAATGAGTATGATCATAGTGAGGATTAGATAAATAAATATCTTGACATTAAGACATTTAAAGCACTTATAACAATATCTGATGTTACTAACTTCATAGCATTTTCCATGTTGCTACATAATCTTCATAATGATCATTTTTAATGGCTGCAAAATATTCACTGAGTATCTACACTAGATAATTTACTTAACCATTATTCCTTTGTTAGATGTTTAGATTGTTTCCAGTCATTCTGTATTATAAATAAACTGTCATAAATATCCAGTATACACATTTTGGATTTTTCCATACATAGATTCCCAGAAATAGAAATATGAGGTCAAGGGGCAAAAACATTTTATCTATACTGGGAAATAGTTTTCCAAAAGAAACTGTAGCACGTTTTAAAATGCAAAGTATGCTGGATCTGTTTACTTTTCACTGTTCCCTCACCAACCCTAGATAACATCAATATTTTAGTTTATGCAAATTTAACAAGCCATAAATTGTCCCACTTTAATTTCTTTTTTTTTTTCTTTTACCATTGTGGAGGCCTAACATTGCTAACTGTGGTGACTTTGCTGTGAACTCTATATCAGTCGGAGTCAATATCAGTTGCTTTAACAGAGAAAACTTAATAAAAATAATTATTAATTATGTATTAAAGAATTAAAAAGCCAAAAAGAAACACAAAGGATCTGCTACCACACCTGAGGCTGAGGGAACAAAGGAAAGAGGAGGTGGCAGTTGGCTGGTGTTGGTGTCACTGAGGGGCATGCTATGAAGCTAGTTCTCTAAGTAATACACGAACTACAAACTGTATTCAACTGCTACTTCAGGAACAAACTGCTAGTGTGGAGCTGGAGAGCCAAGGCTGTGGGGTTGCCAAATTTAGCAAAACCAAAATGCAAGACACCCCGTTAAATTTCAATGTTGAAATAAATAACAAATAATTTTGTAGAATATTTATGCTGGCCGGGTGTGGTAGCTCACGCCTGTAATCCTAGCACTCTGGGAGGCTGAGGCGGCTAGATCGTTTGAGCTCAGGAGTTCAAGACCAGCCTGAGCAAAAGTGAGACCCCATCTCTATTAAAAAAATATAAAGAAATTAATTAGCTAACTAAAAATATATAGAAAAAATTAGCCAGGCATGGTGGCACATGCCTATAGTCCCAGCTACTCGGGAGGCTGAGGCAGGAGGATCGCTTGAGCCCAGGAGTTTGAGGTTGCTGTGAGCTAGGCTGATGCCACGGCACTCTAGTCCGGGTGAC
>CAUYPO010108454.1:0-26879 GCA_963574435.1 Cheirogaleus major
AAAAGTGTTTACTGAATTCCTTTTGTAATATTTTAGCAATAAGTGACTTAAATGTTGTGGGCAAAACCATAATTCAGTTAATTTTGTTCTTAGCATATTTTTAATTGAAATATATCACAATAAATATCAAATTGGCTTTAAAAGTACAAGAAGATACAGATACAGAAAGTCCTATACCTGTCCACTGTACTTTTCTTTTTCTTTTTTTTTTTTTTTGGTAGAGACGAGGTCTCACTATTGCTCAGTCTGGTCTCAAACTCTTGGGTTCAAGTAGTCCTCCTGCCTCAGCCTCTCAAACTTCTAGGATTACAGGTGTGAGTCAGTGCGGCCCGCCTGTACTTCTAAAAATTGGTTATGAGAACAAAAACTTAATGTATTAATTATTTATTAAATCATCATCAAGATCCAAGGCCATGTAAAACTTTTGAATAAAACAACAGGAATAGACCAGGTAGAAGCCAGAGTTCTGTAGCATACATTTACTCATGTTCTTTCCATGTGCTTTCCACATGAGTATGTTGACTGTGCTCTCCATGTTCAGGTAACTGTAAGCAGTGTTGACTTTTATTCCATGTTTAATACTCTTTTTCTTTTTCTTTCTCTTTTCTTTTCTTTCCTTTTTTTTTTTCTTTTTTCAGACAAGGTCTCACTCTGTCACCCAGGCTGGAGTGCAGTGGCCTGATCATAGCTTATTGCAGCCTCAAACTCTTGAGTTCAAGCCATCCTCCTGCCTCAGCCTCCCAAGTAGCTAGGGCTACAAGTGCATGCCACCACACTTGGCTAATTTTTTTTTTTTTTTTATCTTTTGTAGATATGGGATTTCACTTTGTTGCTCAGGCCAGTCTTAAACTCCTGGGCTCAAGTGATCCTCCAATGTCTGTCTCCCAAAGTGCTGGGATTATAGGTATGAGTCACTGCACCTGGCCCATATTCAATAACATTTAGGTCCCCAAAAGTATTATTGTTTTTGCAATTTTTCAAACACCTGAGCAAATTTCTATATGTATGTATATATGTGTATACATACACATATACACACACATGTATGTGCATATATTGTTTTGAGACAGGGTCTCGCTCTGTTGCCTGGGCTAGAGTGCAGTGGCGTCATCATAGCTCACAACAACCTCAAAGTCTTGGGCTCAACTGATCTTCCTGCCTCAGCCTCTCGAGTAGCTGGGACTACAAGTGTACATGACTACGCCAGGCTGATTTTTCTGTTTTTCGTAGAGATGGGGTCTCGCCTTTGCTCAGGTTGGACTGGAAGTCTTGGCTTCAAGCATTTCTCCCACCTCAGCTTCCCAGAGTGTTAGGATTACAGGTGTGCACAACCACACCAGGCTAATTTTTTAAATTTTTATAGAGAGAGGAAGCTTGCTATGTTGCTCAAGCTGGTCTCAAACTCCTGGCCTCAAGTGATCCTCTCACCTTGGCCTCCCAAAGTGCTAGGATTACAGCCACTGCGCCCGGCCCATAATAGGCAAGTGTTATCTTTTGTTATTTCCTGCAATTTGATTCAAGATAGGCTAGAGGATTTTTACAGGGTAAAACTATTTATAGAAGTAGTATGCACAGCAGTGTTAGCCATTTCACATGTATGTAATATGCACATGTACATTCCAGCCTCAGCGATATGTGTTACTATTTGTAGGGTATGAGCTGCAGTTTAATGCCAGTTTGCTAAATGGTCTTTTAGTGGACAAAAAATATATAGGGTAAACACTTAACCTATTTTTTTTGAAAACATAAATTTGTATAAAATATTTATTTGAAGGACTTAATATATAAAAATAATGGTCTTAACTTGCTGTACCAGCTTACAGGTTTTTTTAATGTGATTTTTTTTTCTTTTTTTCATATTACTGGTAGTAGAAAAACAAAAGCAAGTGTGTTATTTTTGTAAGATAACTTATTCGGGGATTCGTGTTCCCTGTGAGACGATCATGACCTTTCCCCCTTGTCTTTTTATATATAAGTAGCCTTTCCCTTGTATAGTGATTGTTAAGATGTTCTAGAATGTAGATGCCTTGTCCAGCCATCTGAATCAAAATAAAAAACTAAAAGTTCAAAAAACAAAAGAAAAAGAATTGGAACAAAATAATTTATTCCACCAACCAAAGTATACTATGCTACTAGCATTTTATGGTTGATTGAATAAATTCTATACACACATATGTGTATATATTGTGTATATATATATAATATATATTTATGAATATATTTCAGATATATACTTCAGATGATAAAGAAATAGAAGGTAGAAAATAAAAACTAGAGAAAAACATTAATTCAGTAGTGAAGATATACTGAAAACAAATCGTAAGTTTTAATCAGGATTGTGTCCTTGTTTATAGAAACAGAGTACAAAAATATTAATAGAAGAGCAGATTCTGGGTGAAGAATAGCCAGTTTTGTTTTGGTAAACACCACTCACCTGCTCCAGAAAAAAATAAATCAATTTTATTATCATCTGCCATTTTCAGTGAGGAAGATTTATTTGTTTTATTTATTGGCTCTCTATCAACCAGTAATCTGATCTGACTCAGTAGAAAATCCTTCCATTCATAGTAAAAGATTATTAGCTTAATAAATGATGCTTAAATTTGGCCGGGCGTGGTGGCTCACGCCTGTAATCCTAGCACTCTGGGAGGCCGAGGCAGGCGGATCGCTCAAGGTCAGGAGTTCGAAACCAGCCTGAGCAAGAGCAAGACCCCATCTCTACTACAAATAGAAAGAAATTACCTGGACAACTGAAAATATATATATATAAAAAATTAGCCTGGCATGGTGGCGCATGCTACTCGGGAGGCTGAGGCAGAAGGATTGCTTGAGCCCAGGATTTTGAGGTTGCTGTGAGCTAGGCTGACGTCATGGCACTCTGGCCCGGGCAACAGAGTGAGACTCTGTCTCAAAAAAAAAAAATGATGCTTAAATTTAATATTAAACTTGAACATAGTATTATCTTACCCTGCTACCTTAAGATGATTTTTTTTATTGTTGATTTTTTATTTGGTATTTTATAATCAGCCACAAGTGACAGCCTCCTCAGGTGCCCCTTCACAGAAGAGGTAACGAATCCACCCTTATTAAATATGCAAGTGCAAGTAACCTACCATCAATATTCTCCTCTACAAATAGTGATAGTCATACTGACCTTAAATACAATCCTGATAATTGCATAAAATCATCTATTTGACCACACAGGAAATTGTAAATTATTATGGTTTTAAACCTTTAAAAAATCCTATAAAATGTAAGCTGCAACTACACTAATTATTATCACCATCTTCCCCCCTAAACCTATTCTCCTTTTGAATAGAGTTTCCCTTATTATTAACATCTTGCATTAATTAATTTAGTACTTTTTTTTTACAAATAATGAACCAATATTGATACTAAAAAAAATAAAATACTAAGATATATCTGGAAGGAGATTTTGGGTGCAGCTAAGCACCCTAGTGACTGTGTGGGTGCAGCTGAGCACCCTGTAGGTGTGAAAAGTGCAGTGTGAGCGTACAGGAAACCGCACCCGCAGACTGTCTTTCACCTTTGCAGCTTACAGCAGCTTACACAAGGACTTTGCTCTCTATTTGGGAAAGGGGGGCTACTTCAATACTTGGGGCTTAGGGTGGGCTTGGGGATATATAAACCCGAGGTTGCCTAGCCTCGGGGCCTCCTCACATCTCTGGGTCCGCCATCACCCAGACTCCAGAGTGTGGATCCACAATAAAGCTGTGCATCTTGATCCAGAGCTGTGTGTGTGTGCTGAGTCTTCTTGCCCTGGGGAAGGCAACGCAAGTTGGCCCTTCCAGGTTTGATGAAGTGGGTTGGGAATATTAGATATACAAAAGCCTGAACAATTTAAGGAAGTAAAGAAGTGAAGAGAAGAAATCACAGGGAGGCCTTTAATAGCCCTAGGCTACAAGGGTGAGTTTCTAGTTCAGTTAACATGAGTGTTTGAGAAAGAGGAATACCCCAGGGGCATTTGTGTTATTTAAAGGTAAGGCAAGCCAACATTCTTTTGCATTTAAGCTTCTGGTTTCTGAAATTCAGAAATATAAAGATTTATGTAAGTAAATAGGAAAACAAGTTATATTTTTGTAAGTGCATGATGATAAATTGAAAACCAGAGATTTTTTTCTACTTAAACCACTCAAACTCCCCTTTGATTACATTTAAATTACTCCTTTTTTGGATTTAATTTTACATACTTCATGTGCATTGAATGAACAAATGCCACTTTTAAGTGTGCGTTTGTTTATTATTTGATGCATCATTATTTTACAGAGTAATTCTTTCCTGAGTTAAAATGAATTGATGTTTGCTAAATCATTTCCATTCTTTGAAAGTTAATCCTATGCTAATAAGGGTTAGAACTCCAATACTGCTTTAATTTATTTTCATAGTTCCTTATAAAAAAAAGCTTTTCATGTTCTAATATAAAAAGCCAGGCCGATTGTAAAATAAAAGACAGTTCAGTTCGATAGTACGATCTTATATAAATTGTATTTGCTTTTTAAAAAAGGACTGTGCTAGTAGAAAGAAATGAATAATATTCACTCAAAAGTACTGTTTTTTTCACATGTAAGTTATTTTTTAATAGGGTATACTTAAGATTAAAGTTATAATCACAAACATACTAAAAAGTGTCAATTGAATGCAGAAAAAACATTTAATTGAAAATTATAGAAGTTAAGCCCATGCCATATAGCAAATTCACAATATGTTAGTTATCCATTATGTATCATTTGAAAAATTTCTTTACAAGTTTTTAAAGAAATAAAGTATCTTCAGCTTTATAAAATAGTCAGAAAAATGGTTGGTTTGAGAAAAATGCTTGATTTGAATGTGCAGTGCTGAAATATAAATTTTATATATTTTAGAGCATAGATTATTTATCTAGAATCCAGTGAACCTTAGGAGATTTCAAATTCCTTGTGTGCTCTATGGCCTCCTCTGCAATACCCCTATGCATACAATGTACCTCTGTGTATTTTAGAGGCCTTGAAGTTCATAGATTTCAGAATATGTTTAAAGTGACCCATGAATCAAAAAAGACTACTGGTTTAGAAGGAATAATGTGTTCAAATTAAGTATCAGAATAGAAATGGAAAGAATTATGTCTTGTCTGTCACTGCGTTTAAGCATCAGAATATATATTATAACAGCAGTGACAACAAATACTGTTAAATGCTTTCAGATTTACCAAGTATATAGCTAAACACATTATTTTATTTATCTTAACAACAAAGCTGGAAAATAGATATTTTTCTATTTACACAACTCCTATATGACATATTTTGCCTGCAAGGCACAAAAATTCTTACTTATTTTAAGAATAATTGTCAAAGAATACGATGAGGCTGTCTATCTGTAGTCTTAGGATGGACCAGTGACCAAGATGACCATACATCACAAGTGCAGGACAGTGCTTATTTAAGCCTGTAGCCCTGTGCTCTCATCCTGATGCAGCCAACCAGTTATTAATATTAAAACTAAGCCATTGTAATCCTAGCACTCTGGGAGGCCGAGGCGGGCAGATCACTCAAGGTCAGGAGTTCGAAACCAGCCTGAGCAAGAGCGAGACCTCGTCTCTACTAAAAATAGAAAGAAATTAATTGTTTAACTAAAAATATATAGAAAAAATTAGCCAGGCATGGTGGCGTATGCCTGTAGTCCCAGCTACTCAGGAGGCTGAGGCAGAAAGATCGCTTGAGCCCAGGAGTTTGAGGTTGCTGTGAGCTAGGCTGATGCCACGGCCCTCTAGCCTGGGCAACACAGTGAGACTCTGTCTCAAAAAAAAAAAAAAAATTAAGCCAAGTTGTGCTGTGGTATGTGCTGCAGTCTGTGATGTGCATGGAGCCCCCGGTCAATCAGTGAGGATAATAAAGAACATGGAGAATGATAGGTTAGCAGTTACATAGAATAGGGGATGAAAAGAAAGGCTCAGACATCCTGCTACAAAATGTTAGAAACATTCTTGTTAGTATGATTTTGTTATTTAAGATGAAAATCTCCAGTAATTTTATTATTGTATGTAATATATGTATTAGATTTTGATGAACCCAGGAGCATTGAGTTCAACATTAAAAGTAGGAGATGCTCATGTTTCTTTACAACAATTCCTGGGAAAACATGTGTCACCTTAAAATTCTGCATGATCTTTGTCACTAATAATCTAAGATGAACTGGCTATCTATAACTTACCTACATAGTCAATGGGAGAGAGTTCCGTTTATAAGTAAGCTATAAATAGCCAGGTTTACAACACAGAATTGTCTTTCTCAAGAACATGGGAGCTGATAGTCTTGGTGGAAGGGTAGAAGCCTAGCTAATGTAGGTTCCTTACTGCAAATTGTAATACTACCACCTGTCATGACAGTACAAGAAAAGTTTACTCTCTTTTTGTCTAAGACTAACTAGCAAATACAAATGGCCTACTATTCCCCCCATCTAAGGTGTTAAAATTCTCTCAGCCCCTTTTTCCATAGAATTAATCTCAGACTGAATTCTGTTTCCCCTACTATTAATACAAGAGCCTTGAATAAAGCCTTGTTTAACAGTCCCATTTAACTTTACCTATTTAACATTTCCTAGTATAATTTTTACTTTGGCACAAGCAAATATACTGAATTATCTTTTTATTTATAATATTCTTTTTGACAATTCTATTTAGTTTTCTATGTGAATGGCTGTATTATCTTCAACTTAGGAGTTTTTACCTTTCTTCAATTCCTATCAATATGCATTTTTGCTATGAAAATTTCCAAACATGCAGAAAAGTAGAAAGAAAAACAAATGTCTAAGTACCTCTCAAAATAATCTACATTTTACCATACTAATTTTTTATCCTTGTTTTGTTTTATAGAGTATTTTAAAGCCTAATGTAATTGTATACTTAAATACTTAAGAATACAGCTCTAAAAAATAATATTTTCTTCCATAGCTATAATACCATTCTCACATTTAACTAAATTAACAATAATCCCTTAATATCTAATATTAATTTAATCTAATATCCAATCAGACAATGGTCTTCAATGATGAAAAAATCTGTAAGTGAAAAACAGATGAGTTTGACCACTTTGGAAAACTATTTGGCACATCTATATAGCATACCCTATGACCCAGCAATTCCACTCCTAGGTATATACCAAGAGAAATGGAATCCACAAGGATATAAATGAGAATTTTCTTTTCTTTTTATTTCAGCAAATTATGGGGGTACAAATGTTAAGGTTACGTATATTGCCCATCCCCCTCCTCCTCCCTCGAGTCAGAGCTTCAAGCGTGAATTTTCATAGCAACACAATGTGTAAAATCCTCAAGTTGGACACAACCCAAATGCCTATAGACAGTAGGATAGATATAGTGATGGATATGTACTCAACGAAATAGCACGTGCCAATGAGAATGAATAAACACATGACATGGGCAGATCCAACTTATCTGATGTTTAGTGGAATAAGCCAGACACAAATTATTACATTTTTATGGTTTCATTTATAAATAGTTCAAAATGGGGATTTTTTTTTTTATTTCAGCATATCACAGGGGTACAAATGTTTAGGTTATGTATATTGCCCTTGTCCCACCAGAGTCAGAGCTTCAAGCATGCATCCCCCAGATGGTGCGCATCACACCCATTAGGTGTGTATATACCCATCCTCTCCTCCCCACTCCCATCTGCCCGACACCAATGAATGTTATTAGTATATATAGCAAAATGGGCAAAATAAATCCATGATATGAGAAGAAATGCCTTTGTCAGAGTCTTACATCAAAAGTAAAATATTTCAATCTAGCATGTATTTATTATGTGGCTACACTATGCAAGGCACATTCTAAATTTTGTAATTTCAATAATAAATAAAATCTAACCTCTGTCCTCAAAAAGATCACAATCTAGCAAGTAAGAAAAATAGGTATAACATTATAGAATAATGAATCTAATGTTAAAGAAGTACCATAATTAAAGAGTAGTGGGATGTTATGTAAGGGCACCATCTGCAGAAATAATTTTAATTCTTCCTTTCCAACTTATATAGCTTTTATTTTTTTTCTTTGACTAATAGTTTTGGCTGGAACTTCCAGTATTACATTGACTAGAAGTGGCAAAACTAGTATCCATCTCTTGTTCCTGATCTTAGAAAATAAGCTTTCAACTTTTCACCATTCAGTATGCTATTTACTGAGGGTTTTTCATATATGGCTTTTATTATATTGATGTATTTTCCTTTTATTCTTAGTTTTTTGAGATTTTTATCATTAGATGGTGTTGAATTTTGTCAAATATTTTTCTGCATCAATTGAGGAAATTGTGTCATTTTATTCTACATTCTTTAAATGTGGTATATTACATTGATTAACTTTTGTATGCTGAATCATCCTTACATTCCAGAAATAAATTTCACTTGATCATGGTGTATTTTCCTTTTGATATGCTGCAGAATTTTGTTTGCTAGTATTTTGTTGAGAATTTTTGCATCAGTGCTCATCAGGTATATTGGCCTGCAATTTTCTTTTCTTGTAGTATCCTTGTCTGGCTTTGGTGTCAGGTTAAGCCGGCCACAGGCAATGAGTTAAAAAAATATTCCCTTCTCTTCAATTGTTTTGGAAATTTTGAGAAGAACTGGTATTAGTTCTTCATTAAAAGTCTGGCAGAATTTATTAGTGAAAACATTAGGTCCAAGGCTTTTTTTGTTGGCAAATTTCTAATTACTGTTTAAATGGCCTCACTAGTTATTGGTTTATTTATAATTTTTATTTATTTGTCATTTAGTTTTGATATGTTTTGTGTTTCTAGGAATTTGTCCATTTCTTTTAGATTATCCACCTTGTTGGTGTACAATTTCTCATGTACTCTGTTATAATCCTTTTATTTTTATTTTTGTAGACTTGGTAGTAATGTCTCCATTTTTTTATTTTTTAGTTTTGAAATTTGAGTCTTCTTTTTTCTTAGTCTCCCATGTAGTTAAAGGTTTGTCAATTTCCATCTTTTCAAAGAATCAACTTTTGACTTTATTATTTTTTCTAATGATTTTTTATTCTCTATCCCACTTATCTCTACTTTAATCTTTATGATTTCCTTCTTTTTGCTAGTTTCTTTTTTTTCTAGTTCCTTAGATTGTAAAGTTATAGTGTGACTTTTTGGGGGAGTGGAGATCTTTCTTACTTTTTAATGTGTTTACAGCTGTAAATTTCCTCTTTAGAATATCCTTTACTGGGGCCCATAAGTTTCGCTATACAGATACTCCTTGACTTACAATGGACTTATGTCCTAATAAATCCATTGTATGTTTTAAAAAATCATAATTTTATAATGTATTTAATATATCTAACTTTCTGCACACCATTTCTTAGCCCAACCTACTTTAAATGTGCTCAGAACACTTATATTATCCTACAGTTGGGAAAAATTATCTAACAAAAAGACTATTTTATAATAAAGTTTTGAATATCTCAGGTAGTTCATTAAATACTGCGCTGAATGTATATCACTTTTACATCATCATAAAGTCAAAACATTGTAACTCAAACAATTGTAAGTTGCTGATTATCTGTATTGTGTTTTTGTTTTTATTCATCTCTAAGTATTTTCTAATTTCCCTGTGAATTCTTTAATCCATTGATTCTTAAGACTATGCTGTTTAATTTCTAAATATTTGTGAATTTTCCAGTTTTACTTCTGTTATCAATTTCTAACATCATCCTGTTATAGTCAGAGAAAATATTTTGTATGATATCTGTATTTTTAATCTATTACAAATTAATTTGTGGCCTAACATATGGCTCTTTCTGGGAAATGTTCCATATGTACTTGAGAAGAATGCATATGCTGTTGTTGTTGGAGAGAGTGTTCTCCATATGTTATTAGATCTAGTTGGTTTATTGTGTTGTTTAAGTTCTCTATTTTCTTACTTAACTTCTGTCTGGTTGTTCTATCCATTATTAAGATTGAGGTATTGAAGTCTCTAACTACAATTGTAGGACTGTCTCTTTCTCCCTTCAATTCTGTCAGTTTTTGCCTCATCTATTTTGATGTATGTGATGAATTCCTTCTCTCTTGATGCTTTTGAGATGTTCTCTTTTTATTTGTTTTTGAAAATTTGATTATAATATGTCTCAGTGTGACTTTCTTTGAGTTCATTTTACTTGGGGTTCATTAAGCTTTTTGGATGTTTATATTCATATCTTTCACCAAATTTGGGAAGTTTTCAGTCACTATTTCTTCAAATATTGTCTCTATCCTTTTTTCTCTCTTGTCCTCTTGAAACTACCACAATGCATATGTTAGTTCATTTGATAATGTATCACAGGTCCCCTAGCCTCTATTCGACTTTCTTCAATATTTTTTTCTTTCTGTTCCTCATGCTCAATACTTGCCATTGTGCTGTCTTCAAGTCCGCTGATTCTTTCTTTTGCCTGTTCAAATTTGATTTTGAATATCTCTAGTGAAGTTTTTAGTTCAGTTATTGTATTTTTTAGCTCCAGAATATCTCTTTGGTTTCTTTTTTCATTTTTTTTTTTTTTTTCGAGACAGAGTCTCACTTTGTTGCCCTGGCTAGAGTGCCCCAGCATCAGCCTAGCTCACAGCAACCTCAAACTGCTGGGCTCAAACGATCCTCCTGCCTCAGCCTCCTGAGTAGCTGGAACTATGCACCACTATGCCTGGCTAATTTTTTCTATATATTTTTAGCTGTCCAAGTAATTTCTTTCTATTTTTAGTAGAGACAGGGTCTTGCTCTTGCTCAGGCTGGTATCGAACTCCTGAGTTCAAACAATCCACCTGCCTCAGCCTCCAAGAGTGCTAGGATTACAGGCATGAACCACCATGCCCGGCCTCTTTGGTTTCTTTTATAGGTTTTCTATCTCTTTATTGATATTGACATTGTGTTCATAAATCATTTTCTTGTCTTTCTCTACATCTTCTTTTAGTTCTTTGAAGATATTTTAAAAAGGTCTTTTAACATCTTTGTCTAAGCAAGGTGTGGTGGCTTATGCCTGTAATCCTAGCACTTTGAGAGGCCAAAGAAGCAGAATCACTTGAGGCCAGGAGTTTGAGATCAGCGTAGGAAATGTAGTGAGACTCAGGCCTTATAAAAAATAGAAAAATTAGCTGAGTGTCGTGGCATGTTCCTGTAGTCCCAGATAGTCAGGAGGCTGAGGCAGGAGAATTGCTTGAGCCCAAGAGTTTGATGATGCAGTTAGCTATGATGGTGGTACTGTACTCTAGCCCAGGCAACAGACCAAGATCCTATCTCAAAAAAAAGGCTTTGTCTAGTAAACCTGTCATCAAGTCTTTTTGAGGGACAGATTCTGTTGATGTATTTTCTTTGAATGAGCCACATTTTACTATTTCTTTGTATGTCTCTTGATTTTTTGTTCAAAACTAAACATTTCAATCTAATAATGTGATAACTCTGGAAATCAGATTATTCCCTTCCTCTAGATTTGCTGGGGTTTTGTTGTCATTATTTTTTATTTATTTATTTATTTTATTGTTGTAGGTTGTCTCTGTGCTGAGCATTAACTTCAGGTATAAACTTAAGGCCTTCTCAGATCTTTTATGAGTCTTTCTCTTTGTATACATGTCACTTTATAATTTTTCCTGTAAATGCAGTTGTTTTTGAATGTCTTAGTCTTTAAGATCTGGCTCCTAAAAGGAGAAAAAGAGAAAAAATGAAGATGAGGGGTGAAAAAGAGTGCCAGAACTTTATATTTCCTGGCAGTGACTTTAACCAGAGAGAAAGGGGTTTGCAACAATGAGGAAGGGATGCAACAACAATACCACTCACCTCTTTTTCTGCACCTCTATGATCAGAAGCAGCAATCAGAGGACAGATCCCCAATATTTGGAGAACAGGGTCCATTTTTCCCTTCATGGCTTCTCCAAGCTGTGTGCAGGTTGCTCCAGGAATACAGGTACAGCTGTCTGCCAAGAGGTTAGGTGGAGGGGATTAGTAGCTGCTATAGTGCTAAAAGCTAAAATTGTTTTACTCCAGTTTACCATGCAAGTCATCTCCTGGAACTTTCAAGTCATGAATAAACTCTAGAGTCCCAAAATAGTTTCATCAAACAGATTCTGTGAATGCAATTGTTTTCTAGGTGAAGAGGCAGATTCTTGGTACTTTCTACTCCATCTTTCCAGAATCCTCTTTTGCCTTTCTGTTTTTTGGGGGAAAAAATCACCATTGTGAAGATCATGAGCATAGTAATCCAGTTCAGTCAAGTATTCTGCACACTTTTTAGGTGTCATATATTTTGCAAAGCACTAGAGCTATAAAACTGGACTCTATTGTGAAGAAACCTTGAAGTGGCAACACACTGAAACCTAAAGTCATGTTCCAATTTTAAAATGGTGATATAAAAGAACCTACAATAACATCTTATTAGTAATACTAAAATAACTAAAATGAGGTTAAGATATAAAAGCCTTTGCTTATTAAATTAAAATCCATAGTATCTTATTAGAACCATATTCCATTTACAAATAAACTAAGGGTATTCTTGAAATATGCTTATTGTGATTTAATGTCTTTATTAAACTAAACTTTAGAATGTAAAAACAAAGCAGTATAAAATCTTCTTTTAAAATTTTATTTTAATTTATATTCGATAATTAACCCCCCAAAAAATCCAGAACAGGGAAAATTACATTTTAGGCAATGATCTATTGCCATCAAGAATTATTTTGTACTATTTTAATCAGGAAAGAATTGGGGAGCAAAAAATGTATACAGGAAAACCAAAAACCTCCAAGTTGCAATTTAAGGACCTTCAAGGCAAAAATATTAATATAAAGTGTTCCTTTAAAACATTGGCCTTGGTACTAAGATAAAATACTATAAAATCTACAAGATGTTCTATACAGAAAGAATCTCTTTCCATGTTTTTAAAGATAAAATGCTTTCTTGATATACTGTGGTAAATGAACCAGTAGAACTGATGACAGAAGTATTTATTTCCTTGAATCACAAAGTACCCTGCTGTTCAGAGATCAAATGCAAATGGTGGCACTAGGGCCTCTGGGCCACTGGAGTTGCTTTTAGTCTTTTTTTTGAGTATGAGTTTTATTAGAGCTCCCACACTCTCATACAACTGAACAAGATCATCAAAGTTCTTAGATTCTGATCCCCAGATTAATTTCTTGAAAAATTTCTAGGCAAAGGTATTCAGTTTCAAATTGTGTGCTCATTGTTTCTGAATATTTTCTCTGCAACATTTTAATTTCTATAGTATTAAACTTAGAAGACATACACTTCAAAAAAGAATCTTTACATATTTTTCCTTTTAAATTTATACAAAAATTAGCATTGCCAGTGGTTAATGACCTCTTGTCCTTCATCTATTGATTATATTTCCTGATTTATTTTCTGTCTCTTCAATATCCTCCAGCTAAATTTACCTTTCTTCTTTCTTCACCCAAAAATTATTTTTGTTCAGTAAATGACTTTGCTATTATTTCTTGCATGCCTGAAGATTTTCATCTCCATGGATATCTATCTATCTATACCTATATATCTATATCTATATCTATATACATAATTCATGTATAGTGGGGTGGGGCTAGGAGACGATTCCCAGGTTTTTATTTCTATGAGTTCTAAATGTTTTACAGTAAGAATTTTTTCTTCTTACCATTATCAGTAAATATTGTGTGACATCCTTTAGCATCTCTTCTTATTGTATTTATGCATTTTGTCCAAAGGCTATCACATAGCAATGAAATATATTAGTTGATTGCATTTAGAAGAGAGAGATTAAGTTTTCTTTTCCATTGCATATGAATGAAAAAAAAATATCTCAAAATATCTAGTGTGTATCCTGCCTCAAAATATCTAGTGTGTATCCTGCTTTTTTGGTTGTTGTTTTCAAAGAGAACAAAGAAAATTGACCAAAATTGTCAGAACAACTTAGAGAAAGCTACCATTATCAGTAAATATTATGTGACATCCTTTAGCATCTTTTCTTATTGTATTTATGCATTTTGTCCAAAGGCTATCACATAGCAATGAAATATATTAGTTGATTGCATTTAGAAGAGAGAGATTAAGTTTTCCTTTCCATTGCATATGAATGGAAAAAAAAAATCCAGCCTCAAAATATCTAGTGTGTATCTTGCTTTTTTTGTTGTTGTTTTCAAAGAGAACAAAGAAAATTGACCAAAATTGTCAGAACAACTTAGAGAAAGCTGCACATACATGACTTTGCATATTTTGCAAATAGTACTTCTTCAGCTTTTTCTTTTGTTCTTTTTACCACCAGCACTTCTCACCCTCCTAGTGATAACTTAAATGGCACCCAATTAGAAAGATCTTTCCTAGTGAAATAACACAAAATAGCTTGTTTGTATCCCTTGATATTCTTGATCACACATTATGTATTCCCTTTATAGTATTTATAATGCTTTATCATGATTTCATTTACATAATTATCAACTGTGCCTCTCTCATTGCAATGTAAGTTTCCTTCAGTCAAGTACCTTGTTTATCTTATTAACACCATATCCTCAAAGTTTAAAGGGTGCCTAGTAGTAATAGGTCCTCCACAAATATATGTTGAAAAAGGAAAAAAGCAATGAAGGAAGAAAGAAAGGAAGTATTATTCTTTAATTTAATTTCTGTCTGTTGTGTTTGTTATAAACAGTAATGGCCCGACTGGTGGCCCCCAACAATATCAGGTTTTAATCCCTGTAAATTGTGCATGTTATCTTACATGGTAGTTTTTGAAGATGTGATTAAGATAAGGATCTTCATATGAGATTATCCTGCATTATTCAGGTAGGCCCTAAATACTATCACAAATGTCTCCATAAGAGAGGAAGAAGGAGATTAGACACAGAGGAGGTGATGTGAGAATAGAGGCAGAGAATGGTGTGATGTGGCTACAAGACACATGGATGCTGGTGGCTAGCAGAAGCTGGAAGAACCAAGAAATAGATTCTCCCCTATCACCTTCAGAGGGACTGTGATCCTGCTGACACATGGAGTTTGGCCTAATGAAATTGATTTTGGACTTTTGGATTCCAGAATGTGAGATAATAAATATCTGTTGCTTTAGGCCACCGAGCTTATGGCAATTTGTTACATTGGCCATAGAAAGTAATATACACAATGTTTCAAAAATATAAAAAATGAAATTAGTAATTTAAGATCTGTATACCTCTTCTGAAATGTAACAAATATTAATATTTATTTTATATGCTTCAGACTTTTTTTGAAGACATGAAACAATAATGATACAGCTAGCATTCCTTCCCACACCAACCAAACACTTCAAGGATAGCCACTATACTGAAGTAAGTCTGAATCCATCCCATCTATTTTTTTCATATTTTGCCACATGTTCATGCATCTCTAAGCAACGTGTAATATTATGTTGTGTTAAATTTTAAATCAATGTTAAGCTTTAAGTAAGTAACATGTAATTTATATCATTCCACAGTGTGCTTTAGTTACTAAACATTATGTTTCCAAATTTTTCATCTAGATGCCTATAGTTTTAGTTCACTCATTTAAAATGAAATACCATTTTTGCATCATACAGCCAAATAGCTATTTATCTATTTTCTTCTTATGGATATTTATGTGGTCTCTAATTTGTGTTGATTGCACGCGATGCAATTAACAACTCTGAGCTTTTTTTTTTTTTTTTTTTTTTTTGGTGCTTTTGAGATCGCCTTGAGCTAATATTACTACAAGTGGTTTTTCTGGACTGTTGGAAAAATACATATTCAGATCTACTGGCTATTGACAAATTGCTGCACAAAAGGATTTTGTCATTACATGATTCACTGTTAAATACATGACTCTTTCCATCTCCCACATTCTAGTAAGAAATTGATACTATAATTTCACCCCAATCTGTTAAGTGTGAAATGATACCTCATAGTTTTTTTTTTAATTTGCATCTTCTTGATCACAAGTGATATTGGATATTTGCACATCTGATCTCTCATGCTTTTAAATTATAAATTTTTCTATAAATATATTTTGGCCCTTTGTGAGTTAGGGGGTTGATACATATCTTATTTTTGGAGTTAATTTTACATTTTGAGTAATACCTTTATTTGGTTTTATCTTTAAAATCTCTTCTATCAATCTGTTGCTTATGGTTTACTTATCTATCAGATTTTTTTTCATATAAGTTTGTTTTTTGATTTTAATATAGACTTTATCTGACAGTTTCTTTATACTGTGTAAAAGCTATCACTACATATGTTTTGTTTTTCACAGTTAAATCTTTAATCCAAGCTGTCCAGAATTCATTTTGTGAAGGAGTTAGGTAAAGATATCATTTTATTATTTTCACATGATAGAAACATTTTCGACCACATTTATGTGATTTAATGGGAATCAATTTAATGGATATTGGGGATGTTTAAAATAGATGTCATCTAAAGAATGTTTAAAAATAGGAGGAAAATGTAGTGCCCCAAATGTTTAAATATGTTTTGGGTTTAATCCTCTACCCTCTGAAAAATTGCTTGGACACTCCAACCCTCAGCATAAGTTTATCTTCCCTTCTATTACTGACAGAGTAGAAAGTACCTTGACCTAATCAGATTCCTTGTTTAAAGAGAAAAATCACTAAGTCAATATTTAAAAGTGACAGGCATCCCTTCTGAATTCTATACTAATCACAATACAACCTATAAGAAAATTATATACTGAAAGGAAGTTATAGTGATTTCTAAATGTTGATTATGCCATAGTAATACCAAGTGCTGATGGTAATGTAAAATGGTGCAGCTGTTGTGGAAAATAGTTTGTCAATTCCTGAAAAGGTTAAACATAGTGTTTTCATATTACCCAACAATTCTACTCCTGGGTCTATTCCCAAGAATAATAAATGCATAAGTACACACAAAAGATAGTACACAAATACTCTGAGTAACATTACTCTTAATAATCTAAATGTACAAAAAATTCAAATGTCCATCAACTGATACAGGGATAAATATAATATGGTATATTCATACAATGGAATGTTATTAATCAGTAAAAAGTAATGAAGTAATGATATATTCCACAACATGAATGAAGCTTAAAAAGATTACCTGAGTGAAAGGAGACCACATATTATATGAATCCATTTACATGTAATGTCTAAAATAGACAAAAACTTGTATAGAAAGAGAAGATAGATTAGTGGTTGCAAGGAGCTGAGGAGTCAGGGGTTTGGGAATGAATGCTAATTGGCACATGGTTTCTTGGAGAGAACAAAAATGTCCTAAAATTAAATTGTTATGATAGCTACACAACTCTGTGGATATACTTAAAAATATTGAATTGTACACTTAAATGAGTGAATTATGTCATATATAAATTATCAAGATAATAAAGCTACTAAAAATAAAACAGCAATGAAAAAACTGAAAAATTCAATAAAATATATAATACAAATATTTCCCATACAGAATTGTTTATAATTAGAAACATGATTGCATGAAGACTTTATACACGTTTATGTAAGTCAGACAAATGTTCACAAAAAGTATTTAATGTAATAATACCATTTTCAAGATTTGTGCTTTTTAGATACTTTTCTTTATGAAAATCCACTTACAAATTTGAAAGCAAGTACAGTGAAAGGCAGGTAAAACAGGAGATAAAGATGTGATCATTCCTATTTCATTGCTTTGCCAATGGCCAACCTCATTGATAAGCCTTCTTCAAACATTTCTGTACACAAAGCCTTTGTTTATGAGTAACGGATGACATAATAGCATACAGATATATTTAATATCTAAAGGTTAACATAGCTCTGGGTAAGAACACAGTTCTCAAAGTCAGACAGTTTGAAATAAAGTCCTGTCCACCGACTACTAGTTTAATGACCTTGGCAAGTAACTGATGTTTCTACACGTTGTTTTCCTCACCTATAAAAAATGTAATCTCTTTTTCCTTTTTCTGCAAGGAGGAATATAAAATGTCATAGTAATTAAACCTTAATATAAAACAGTGATACATAGAAAGCATAGGTAACTGCCTCTGCTGGCATTTGAAGGCATTTATCAGGCTTGTCAGACTAATTTCCCTATTATTTCCCAAAATGTCAACATTAAGGACACCTGTTTAACTTTTTTAGCATAATATTAACTTTATATTAATTAAATTGTTATGGTACCTAAATGGGCTTGCATTTAGCCAGATTAATTGCCACTATTTTTCTTAGTAAAGGTACAGGATAACCTTTGGTCACTTCTCAGCTTTAAAACACAATCCATCCTACAGTTTGGTATGAAGTTAAGATGTGAACTCCATATAGTATGATAAACAGTATGATACCTACATGTGATGGCTTCAGGAATACTGTAATCAGAAATCACTAGCATCCATTTTGTCTCCTATATTCTAGGACTCTGCAAAACTCCCTTTGTAATTTTATTCTTATCCTCAAAACAATTCACTGAGTTATATATTATGTTCAGTTTACAAATAAGAAATTTGATACCTATGAAGAGTAAACAACTTTTCAAATTTACAAAGCAAGTAGATACTAGGGCCCAAGTTTAAAATTAGAAATGCCTAAGTTTTAACAGGCAGTTAACTTTTAGTTTCTCTGAATTACATTTTCCTTATACTGAAATCTATGCACTAAATTTACTCTTTTGAAAGAGACAATAAAGCAGGAAATTGTCCTGATAAAATTTTTAGAGATATACATTCCTTGGAAATAATATCTGATATTCTTTTATTTCCAAAAAAAGAGAGTATTAATAATTGTTTTGTAAAAAGGTTTTCTTTATATAAATTAGTATATATTTCCTTTTTTCTGTTTTTAAATGACAAATAATAATTGCATATATTCATGGGATGTTTGATCTACATATAAACATTGTAGAAAGATTAGATCAAGTTAATTAACATATCCATCACCTCATCAACTTATAATGTTTTCATTGTCAGAACTTTAAAATCTATTCTTCTGGAAATTTTGAAATATTCAATACATTATTATTAACTGTGGTCACCATGCAGTGCAATAGATCACTAAAATTTATTACTCCAGTCTAACAAACTCTGTACCCTTTGATCAACACTTTCCCTTTCTGATCAACACAATCCCTCCGCTTTTTACCCCCAGCCTCGAGTAACCACCTTTCTACTATGTTTCTATGAGATAGACTTTTTTAGATTATCTGTATAAGTGAGATCATACAGTGTTTCTCTTTCTGTGCCTGGCTTATTTCATTTACCATAATGTCTTCCAGTTCCACCCATGTTGCCATGAATGACAAAACTTCCTTTTTAAGACTGTATAGTATTTCACTGTATATATATGCCACATTTTCTTAATCCATGTATCCACTGATGCTAACTTCAGCATTATTTGCAACAAAGTATATTTTAATTCTACCTCAACATTCTCTTTGTTGCAATAGCTCTTTCTGTTACTTAACTAAAATAAAATGCAAGACTCTTTCATGAAAGCTATGCCAAATTATTTAATTGTTAGTTAGATTTAACCATCTGTTTCTGCCAAAGTAAAAGTACTTTAAATAATAAATATAAAACCACCAAAGGTAAATAGTATTATAATAAATAAGAATTGTCCCCTATTAAATAGTTGTCTATTACTGTCTACTGTCTACTGGTATTAGGCAATTTAAATTCATGAACCATGCTTTGGGGAAAATTTAAAATCATATTGCCAGGAATGGTGTATAGGGCATTCAAAAAAGATATCTAATAATTAGAATTACAAACTGTTTTTGAGAAAAAAATCCATAAAAGAAAATTATAACAATTCAGCTTTCATGATGCATCCTACTTTATTAAGGTGAAATATCTTTGACTATTAAAAATACTTGAATCTCTAAGTATAGTTGGGATTCAAAGCTAATGATAAATATAATTCTGAAAATAAAATGCTTATTTTGTTACATCCAAATTTAATGTATAAAATTCAGCAGGTGGTGGATTTTGGCTTTTTTATTATTCAACATTGTTCCTGAAAACTATAGACAATGAAAATAAATTTCCAGTTGGCATCATTCACTTACACTATGATATGCTTCCCCCGCCCTTCTTTTCTAATACCTAGTAGCAAAGAGAACTTTCTAAAACTTTAAAAAAATAGATTTTAACCTAGAAAACTAACAGATAATTTCAAACTTTCTTTTTAGATTTTTATATAAATTATTCATATGGAAATTATGTACAGAACCAATATGGTTGGAATACCTACTGCTTGTTTTATTTGTGCATATCCTGTTTATAAGGAAGTTCTGAGAAATTAGTATTACTCACAATAATGCCATACATATTCATAAAGTAATATTAAAGGATTATTTTCATGGTGTCATTATTTACCATTTATGCAGCAAGGCTTAATGGCCTCTGTATCTATAAATAATCTGAAAATTGCAGTCTGTGATGAATAAATTAAGTCATTTAAAAAGTAAAGCTAGAAAATTAAGAATACACAGAATACTAAATATCACATATATATTGTATAAGCATTAGACTATAACTCATATTGAGAGGGAGAATGCAATTTTGCACATTCATTCCCTACTTAATTGTATTTATCTTATCTCTCTTAAATGGCTTTTTTGGTTTGTTTGTTATTTTTCTTTCTTAAATGTTGATGTGTCAGAATATATATATGTGTGTTGGGGAAAATGATATGTATTTATTCCAATTAAATAACAAAATGGATTTTTCTAAAATTTGAAAAGATTCATTATTACCAGCCCTCCCAATGTCTATCAAAATAGTTTGCCATCCAAAATAGACATTGTATTTGTTCACCTAAAATTTCTATTTGAATGTAGGTAGATTGACTAGTATAAGCTTTTTCATTAAAGGCAAACACAATGAATAGTAAAAGTAGTTTTTAAGTGTAGTGTAAATTTGTAAAATGTTTTCATCCTCGGAATAATTTTCCTCTGAATACCTCCATAATTAGCATAATTGAGATATTTGACATATGGGCTAGAAAAAGCTCCAAGATCTATCCTTAGTAACTTCTAATTTAATATTCTAATTATCCTATATATTTTATACAATATACACTTATCCTAATAATGGGCCAATATATTTTAAGCATCAAGCATATTACTGACTTATTAAATTATGAGAACAGCCACCTGCTATCTTTCTACTCACTTCCTCTTCCATCTCCACTCACACTGCTCTTTTACTTCCACAGAACATCCAGCTTTTGATGCCAGCACAAATCACCCCTGGTGATGGCAGAGAGGCTGCTTGACCTCCACTCAAGAAGGAATTCAAATGCAGAGTCAAGTGGGAAGAAAGATATTATTTAAAGACAGAATACAGGAAGTATAATACACTCTCAAAGATGGTAGAGAGTGGACTGCTCCAAAGGAGGCAGCAGCCCACAGAGGTTTGTGTTCTCCTTTTTATGCTAATCTCTAATAACATGCTAAGCTGGGGTAGAATATTCATGAATTTTCTAGGAAAGGGGTGGAGAGTTCCCGGGAGGGAGAGTGCTTCCCCCTTTCAGTCTATACAGGGAAATTTCTGGGGGTTGCCATAGTATTTATAAACTGTCATGGTGCTGGTGGGTGTGTTTTTATCACACTAATGAGGCTAATTTATTTAGGGACATTGTTGCCTCAACTGTGCACATGCTATAATTAAAGGAATTACCCTTCTGCTTCAGGTGAGGATGTTATGATCAAAGTAGAAATACTAAAGGGTTCCTGTTGGTTACATTTATCTTAGCTAAGCACATTCACATTCTCGTGGCTTTCTTGTCCTGTTGGCCTTCTCCTTTTGACCCCTGCCCTGAGTGCCTTCAGGACATCTGACTCCTATCTCATTTTGAACCTATCCTATCTATCCATCTGTACCTGGGACCGTATACTATGCCTTCCATCCTGTTACTATGGGTTAAATGTGCATACCTACTAGGTCTCATTCCCCTTTTCTGTAAAAAGGACTGGTTTTTATATGTTTGTTTATTTTTAGCTTTTACTTTTTCCTCTGATGGTCACCCTATCTGTAATTATAATTTTGGAAGAGTTAAGGGAACAGAGAAAAAAAAAATTTCTTGGCTTCTACTATTGTAAGCTGGCTTCTAACTCTCTGGACCTTGCAGATGTTTAAAATGCCTTCTATCCTGGACAACTTTCAAGGTTCTTCAGAAGCCTCCTGCTGTGCTCTTTTAGCCAAAGATCCTTTGATGTGCCTGATCTCTCTTCTTCAGCTGACACTTTTATTTCAGCCCCACACTCAGACATTAGCTACAGAGTTCCTTCACCTTCCCAAGCAGTCTTCTTTGGTAAGACACAAAAAGGCCTATCCCTGTGTGGTGGTCCACACCTGTAGTCCAAGCTACTTAGATGGCTGAGGTGGTAGGATCCCTTGAGCCCAGGAGTCTGAGGCCACGGGGTGATAATATTGCACCTGTGAATAGGCACCACTCTCCAAGCCTGGGCAACATAGTGAGACCCCATCTCTAAGAAGAAAAACAAAAAGACCCTATGGCAGGTTTCTCTTCCACTGAAACTTCCTCTCTTCCATAGAAATGGTCAAATGGTCATGTATTTCCTGTCATCAGTGAGAATGTTCATGACCTTCTGCAGCCCTCTGGTGTCTCTCTTCTGCTCTGCTGTAGCCAATCTGACTGTTTTGCGTGTCAGTACTGGGTTCCCCAACTCAGAGAATGTATATCAGGCTTCAAGTATACTTCAGGTGTTAGATGAATCTTCAGGCACTTTCCACTTGTCTCTCATTTATGCTCACACTGTTCTGTTCTGGTTGCTACTGCTGTGGGACAAACCATTACAACTTAGTGGTATCAAAATTAATTTTATTGTGCGCACAGATTCTGTGAGTCAGGAATTCAGATAAAGCCCAGTGGGAATGACCTTTCTCTGCTCTGGGATATTTGGAGTCTGCCTGGGAGTGCTTGAACACAGGAGGAGACTTGCTTGCTAAGGTCTGAATTCGTCTGGAAGTGTTTTTTTTTTTTGTCATCCGTTTAGCAGTTGATATTGGCTATCAGCTGGGATCTCAACTGAAGCTTTCGAACAGACACATAATTTATCCTCTTCTGGTGGCCTCAGGGTAGCTGGATTTTATACATGGTGGTTTAGTCTCCAAAATGAGTATGTCAGATAACAAGGGGGAAGCTTTGTTACTTTTTATGGTATAACCTCAAAAAGCATATAGCATCACTTCTGCCACTTTCTATTTGTTGCAAGTGAGTCACAGTATTACTCAGATTGAAGGAGAGAAAATTCAACTTTACCTCTCGATGGGGTATGTCCCACAGTTCTAAAAGGGGATATGGGAAGGGACATATTGCTGTAGCCAACTTTGGAAAATACCATGTACTATATTTTTTCTTAAAGAAATTTCACACATCTTTACTTTTTTTTTTTTTTTAAATAATTTGATCTGACTGAGAGGTCCAAGAGTCATGAAATATGTTATTATGCATTTTCTCAGTAAATTATGCATCTTGAAGTGTCACTTCACTTTGGAATGCTCCTTCTTGTTATAAAAATTTAATATCTTATTTAGAAAAAGAAAAAAATAGAAATAACTCTTCCACTGTTCTCTGGCATCACTCACCTGGTATTAGTCACCTAGCACCAGCTACCTAACATCAACCTCTAGATTAGAGAATAGAGATACCTCCAGATGATATGCAAATGGTGCTACCTTTCTCAGTCACAAGAATAGAAAACTTTCCTTCTTGCAGAATTTTTAAGTGGTAAAGTTCCTTTGATCTGAAACTTCTAATTAAGATTTAGTCCTAAAAACTTTATGACCACACAAAAAGTGTAATTTAATGATTTAAGGAGTTGATAGCTTTCTCTTTGATAAGATACACAGAATAAAGCAACAACCTGATATAATTTTGGAAGCATTTGAAGTACTATGAAGCCAAAAGACCTGGACTTTTTATATGACCATTTAAGAGGCTACCTCTGTGGTTAAAAAAAAAGCCACATTTCTCCTGTGAAAAGTTTCCTTTTTAATTCCTTAATACTCCATCACACTTATTCATTATGATCTGTTTTTGTGAAAAGTATGCATGTTTACGTGTATGTCTACAGCATCCAATGAGAGTATTGATTTGGAAAACTGTAGAAAGAGTTAACAAAAACTCAATTCTCATTTATGTAAGGTTAATAAATGGAAGAGTCTGATAATTGCAAAAGGTCTATAACAATGTTAAACACTGTTATTCTACATACAGTATTATGAACAATCGAAGTTTTAGATAATATGGGCATAATATATGTTAAAGAAGTTACAAATTTAAAGCCGGATCTCTCTCCCTTTTTTTCTTTTTTTGTTCAGACAGTCTCTTGCTTTGTTGCCTGGGCTAGAGTGTAGTGCTATCATATTATCGCTCACTGAAACCTCCGACTCCTGGGCTCAGGTGATTCTCTTGCCTCAGCCATCCAAGTAGCCAGGACTACAGGCACATACCACCATCTCTGGCTAATTTTTTAAAATTTTTGTTAGAGACAGGGTCTTGCTATTGCCCAGGCTAGTCTCAAACTCCTGGGCTCAAGCCATCCTCCTGCTTGGTCTTCTAAAGTGCTAGGATTATGGGTATGAGCCACCGTGCCCAGCCTACTTCAGATCTCTTTTGAAGGAAGCAGATATTCTGATTTTTCATCTGTCTTAAGGTAGATCTGAAGACAGAAAACGAGGTCTCAAGAGGTATACCTGGCCTCAGAGCACAGCTGCTCAGGGACAGCTGAATGTCCCTTCCAAAAATTCATGTTGAAAAATCACCATACAAAAAATCAATTCATGTTGAAATTTAATCCCCATTGTGGCAGTATTGGGAGGTGGGGCCTTTAAGAAGTAATTGTATCACGAAGGCTCTGCCTTCATGAATGGATTAATCCATTTATCATAGGAGAATAACTGCTTGGTGGCTTTAGAAGAAGAGGAAAGGAGACCTGAGTTAGCATACTCAGACTATTACTGGCTGTGCCCTGAATTCCTTCCTTCTTGTCTACCTGCCACAAAGGATGATAGGAGGTGACAAAGCAAAGATGGAAAAAGGACTTTATTACAACCTGAAAGGAAGAGAAAGTGCACTCCACAGTGCCGGGAGTGGGCCTTTGTCCTCCTGGACTCTGGCCCTGTGCTAGTTTGGTCTCTGGGCTTTTATCCTCTCTACCTAGGGAGGAAGGGCTGCATTATTCGAATTGTCCAATGGAGTACTTTCCTCTGCCCTAGTGATGGGAGAGGGAGATTTTCTCCTTTTATGGCCTCCTCCAGAAATATTATGGCATTCATCCCCACTGGGGGTGAGGAGTACTGCAACGTAAATTCATATAGATGATACCTTGATTCATTCGAGGTTACTCTAGGTCACCCTGGCTTCCTCGTCGGTGTACTCAGCTCTCTTGTTTTTCTGTGCTCAGCACACTTGTCTCCACCTCCTCCTTCTGCATCAAGAGAGTCCTTCAAAAAGTCCTTTGATTTTCCTATGCACTCAGCTCTCTTGTGTCCCCTCTAACTAACCTGCTCACTCTAAGGAGACCTCTCACCATGTGATACACTGCATTACCTCAGGACTCTTCAGAGAGTCCCCACCAGCAAGATACTTCTCACCAGAGGCACCCCCTGGACCTTGGTTTTCTCAGCCTCTATAGCTGTAAGAAATAAATTCCTTTTCTTTATAAATTACCCAGTTTCAGGTGTTCTGTTATAAACAACAGAAAAAGGACTAATGCAAGGGCACACCATGCCTTTCCCTGCCCTGAAAGTTATCTACACTCTGAGCCATGTGGATTTGTCTAGGGGCATTCCTACTAAGGAAAGATAAGCTGATTGTGTCCAGTCCTGTCACCAACTCATCAGTTCTTGTGGGAACACAGTCGAAAATAGAAAGTTCACAGAATAACACGAATAGCATTAAATAAGTTTTATTGGCAGGAAAACACAGATATGTCTGTGCCTAACACCACAGGCAGCAAATGGGCACCTGTGTTACAGCAAGTGTTACAGCGGGTGGTTTCAAGGACAAACCCAGGGGCACATGGAGAGTCGGAGAATCAAGGTTTATTCACTGGTAGACTCAGAGGGGTCTTGCCACCAAATTCTGAGCCCTGTCTACCCAGTTTTTTCCACTTTTATTGTAGTTCGAGGAGTGGGGTCTCAGGTGGCTGATGCAATTGGTAAGCATGATTGCAGAAACCAGGTAATAGATGGAGGGTCTTCCTTATCACCTGTAAGGTACAGGAGGCCCTGATCGCCTTATGGGGGCTGATATTTATTTGGTCTGGGAGATCTTGCCTTCTATATACCTACATCATGTTTCTAGGCTTAACTGACAGGCTGATTGGCAGGCCTCTGTTATATAACTCCCTTAGTACTGCGCATGAGGGTGGCCCATAATTCCCTTTGATTGCCCACAGAAGTGGGGGAGAGGAACCTGCCGTGGCCTGTTTGCAGGACGGGGGATGAACACAAAACACAAAAGAAAGAAACAGACACACACAAAGACGGTACAAGACTGCAGTGCCAAATGCACCAGTCGTTTTATTTTTATACCCTAAAAAATCAAAGTTACTTCCTTATATGTGACCACCCAGGCATTGCAGCAGTGGCCATAAATTCCAGAACACATAGCCTAAAGACACAGATGTTCCATGACTCAGGGTCTTAATGTGGTTGCTTAAGGCAACGGCCATAAACCAAAGGTTGAGATAAGCATCGATAAGCAATACAGCCACAAAGGGAATCTTCCCGTTCCCATCCCCTTCAGCCTGGCCCCCTGCGGCTGTGCCTGTCTTAGGCTGCTCCTCCTTGAGGAATCTTACCCGTCATTGACTAACCAGCCATCCCATGAGCTCAGGCAGTACCCATAAGGACAAGATGTTTATCAAGTGGCCTCCAGATCCCCAGGGCTGTGGGGCTGGG